>JTDE01001931.1:13137-63563 GCA_014338405.1 Paragonimus skrjabini miyazakii | reverse complement strand
TGTATTGTGACAGTTGTGAACTGGAAAGGATGCGAAACTTTTGCACATTCAAATCATACACACAAGAAACAGTGAAAATTCAAGAAAGCCACCTCATATAAGGGAAGGTTGATCCATAATGCATGAAAACCGTTCATCGCTAGATTAAGGGAATGTCATGTCCAGTATCAATCAGGTTACCTGGAATTCTGAGAACAGCACCACAGTTCGATGTTTGAACAACGAGGCTGCTGATAGTTCATCGGATGAAATAGCTTTATTTGGCATTAATATAACTTTCTATCTCGTATGCTGTAAACTAAACGTCAACTCACGGCCGCAGAACAGCCCATCAATACACTTCTTTGGAAACTCAGTTGCATAACGCGCAGTAAATCGTCCGGTCGTTGACCCTCTCTCAAACTGATTGTCTCTGCGAGACCACCCGTACAGTCTTCCATCGCTTCGCTTTGTAAACCACCGTTCAGATTGCTATAGCAGCCATTCAGTCTGTACTTGGGCAAAAGGAACAAGTTGAAATTTGAACAAAAACGATCAAAACACAAACAAAGTAAACAAATGTCACCGACGAAACAATACATTTAAACTTATGCCTATCAACATTGAAAACGCGTCCAGCCATGTGAGGTTCACACAATTATGCATTTGATTGACATTGAAAGATGGTTAAGACCAGACTTCCAAGGGAAATCTGGCACGACTTTCGACTGTCGATTTAGGGAATGGTTTGTAACACGAATGTGCTCTCATTCTTGCGCCACGGATCGGAGAGCTGGCCACTCCTGCGTGAGATGCATATAACCTTTCAGTACTCGACCACTGTTGCCTTCCTCATTAGTCTGTATGAAATAAGCTGGTTGTGCGAGCGGTACGATAGTCCGTCGGTGAATAGGTTGACGATAGGCAATTTTGCAGTTGATAACCTAACCAACGAAAATTCGGTGTGTTTTGTTTGGGTCATATACCCTTTATGTTGATGGTGTTAAACTACACATTGTTTGATGCGTCTGTTCAGAGCTGGATGAAACTGCAATGTAGCCAGCCGACAGCGTCATTTTGAAACAGGAAATATTTGGTCGCTCCGCTGAGAAAGGTTGAACTCACGATCGGACACGACGATGCGTCATGGTCAACAGCAATCCCGTACCCATAGTTTTTCCAGCGCTTTTTCATGGAATTTCATTCATTTAACCTATTTTTCTTTTGCGCACATTTGTACAGATTCGGTAATCTGACATTTCCTTGCCTACAACCATGTCTAATCACCGTCAGAGGTGCAGTATCTCTGGTTGCAACCAAAAGCTAAAAATGTGTGCAGTTTGTGAACTACATCCTAAAATGAAGACTCGGAGCCGCAAAGCGTATATATTGCTTCGATTTTCTACTCACAGTTGCTGTTGAGTTTTGGGTTAAAGGATGTCCACGCAAGAAAGGGTATGAATATTTCTGTTTACTGTCGAGTTATTAAGCGTTACACAACTTTTGAATGAATTTTAGTCACCCGCGATTGTGGTTGTATGCTGAAATATGGTCATTCCGTAGTACCAATGTGAGGTTGAAGACACCGCAGTTAATACGCTGGAGTTACGAGCTTGAGGAGTGCAGTTAACTTAAGATTGTGGCATACATCTGCACCATTAATGGGCCTTAACATGAGCGAAATTCGATTCTAGTGATTCGGTTTTAATGGATCGGACTGGAAACGTCTAGCTGAATGCGAAAATCGCGAACAGATGTGAGCAGCATCCAGCTTATAATAACCATGCTTAAGGAGCTTCTGGTGCACTGTACACTCAACGTGCAATTCAAGTCCAACAGCTAGTTGAATCATCAAACTGATGAAGTTGTGAAGGGGTTCTCAACAGGCTAAATACCAGCAGACATTTTCGTGCACAAACTTGAAAGTCAGTAGCTAAATCGTGCTATTGGAAATGTGTTTCTGCGGGTGACATGTGGATGATACTTCTGCTCTGCTGAACTCGGACCAGAATCTAACTGATGTTGTTCGAACAATAATTCAAATACATCGTTCTATCGAATTCACTTCTGAAACAGAGTCAACTAACACGTTCCACTTTTTAATGTAAACGTGAAAAGACGACAAGATGAAACGTTTCAGCCCTATATTCATCGCAGAGTAATCCAATGATTTTGTGCCATTGAAACAGAGGCACAGACTTGTTCGGTGTATTACCAGCAGAGAAAGGAAAATTCGTTCCACGGAGACAGTAAAACAAGAACTGAAAATAATCGCTAATGTGTTAGGGGAAAATTGCACATTGGACTGTTTTAGAACCCGGAACGTGATCGCTGTTACGTCACGTGATCTGGCTGCCACGGTGGAGGAGAAAGTCATGTTTATCCGTCTACTGTTCAAGGGTGATATCGTGACGGAATGCTTCAGCCATCGGCTCTTGGGCGCACCTTCTCGACGGCGACATTTCCGAGATGGTTTACCATTTCTCTGCTGATTACTTTGAGTCTGAAAGATAAACTGCCTGTCCAAGACCAGTCTGTGCCTATGTATTCTTTCCTCTGCTGCTGTACAATACAACACTTGGGTCGGATGATTAGGCGTTTGTCTAAACGAATTGATAAGCACTATCTTGTTTGGTTCAAGATCGGTTTGACCAAACCCATTAACAATGCAGTAGTTGCACATCTTGCCGATATGGACCACTTCGTTGACCCAAAACGGGTCTTTTGCGTAGCTTACAAAATTCCGGGCAACCACACCAAACTGGTCAGAAAACGAACGCCAGCCACCACGGAATCGACCACCATTCGATTATTCAATCCAGTTCTTTTTCTTCAGAAAAATTTCATTCAAACCCGGCGGTTGCCGTCAAACCAACAACTCCGACCTCGACTTCTGTGGCCTAATTATGATGTTTAAACTACTCATCACTATCACCAGTGACCCGTCGTTTGAGTGGCTTACATAATGTGTTTTGGAATTTTGTACTCTATTGTACTGATCAGTGGAAGTTTTATCAATACTTATCTAATTCTGCTGAACGTGTATAACTGTGTTTATCTTATGAAGAATTATCATAGACAATTGTTTGCCATCATTGTTTCCTACAACCTATAACAGTTATGGTGTGTCATGGTCAGCTCGACAGTATAAGTGGTGAAGATCAGTTTCAGTCCGGATGAATGTATGACCACTTATAAACTGCTCTAAAAGTGAAATCAACCTTGAATTTTTTAATGAGGACATTTACGAAAAGCCCAATGACATTTCGAAATTTCGTTTAGCCCAAAGTGTTACACAGCGTATTACAAGGCTGGTAATCAGCCACACGCTTACTTCGCATAAGCCTTTTCCAGGAGCGCAGACCAAAACTCATTTTTCGTACGTGAATGCATGAAAATTAGTTCGTTATTGCGTTTCTGAACTGGCAAGCGGTCGTCCACCATGACTTCGATCCATTGACCATAACGCCAGAAACGAGCACGAAATATGCCCACGTAGTCACGTGATTGGGGGCTTGTTTGGTCCTGGAGGACTACGTGATTGAACAGAACTGGGTAGCATGAGATGGATGCCACCACTGCCAGAAGCCAGCAATCACCTGTACAGAGATAAATTTAGGGGTACATACATACTGCACTCAGCATTACTTCAATGGATAATTACAAAGTGCATTATTCATAGACTGGTTAATCTGATTGGCTACTGAGCGAATTTTGTGTGGTATAATGGAATAATCCCAGAAGTGTTTCTGATTTAAGGGTTGTTCATAATACACACGGACCGGCCATATCACTCCACTTTGCGATGCCCAGAGAACCTCCTTTCTTGGCCTGATATCACTTTTCCCAGAATCGATCTCGTTTTTAGATGGCCCAACGGATACTTCCGGTATTGCTGTATATGTTCACGGTGTTACAAACTAAGCGGATCACAATAGCGGAGGAGGGACAAAGTGTAATAACGAAGCGTCATAACGACACGTCATTGTGCGAGCATTCAGTTTTGCAAGCCTTTTAGTTGAGTCGAATCAATTAACGCCGGTGGATCATGTTAGCCGGAACACATTGAGATCGAGGAGTGAAAAGATGTGATTTATATAGAACATACACTCCGTTCTTGGTGAATAAATCCGTGTCTCTATGTTTGTGCAGTGAGCGTTTGCTGACCCGACTGGGGTAGGACGCCCATCAGTTGTGTGGATATTTCACAATGACGTTTCATCTATCACTGTTTGCAACAGTGTACAAGGGCAAACCGTTTAGTTTGGGATACTCAGGTATGGCAATGTTGGAACTACTCAGGAGGATGTTGATGCAAGAAGAAGTGATATCGGGAATACCAAAGATTTTACCAAGCTGTCTAGAAGTGAAAGCGGGATAGGTTACAATGTATGGTTAGGTTGATTCAGAAGAGAAAAGCATTTATATGATTTTTATTCTAAGGCCAGAGACATAATGTCTTGTTTCATGGCTGTTTGAGTCTATCGGATAGGGAATAGCAAATAGCGAAGTTCATGGCAGTGGTCTGCTTTAACTCAGTTACTGGAAACTGCAGAGTACAAGCCGAGAGCGAGTTTCAAGCTAGTTCTGTGAAACCATGGAAAATATAAGATCACCAAGGATTTCACGATTATCAGTCATTTTCTGTGTGCATATTTTAAACGTTTGCGTACTGGCCCGCTTTTCAAAGGAAGCTACCATACAAATTTGGCACCATTCTGGTCAAATACTCAGTACACTATTTCGAAGTTTCGTTAATTTGTAGTGTTTGTGTTCTTATCAGTGTTCGTTTGAGACAAAGGAAATTGTCTTTCCGATGCAACATTCCGTTTTTCAAGGTGTTACATCCCCGTGCGTTCCTTGGATTCCTTTTGCCCAAGACACATCAGAAGCAAATGGTCTTCTCTGCGCCAGTTATTTACAACCTGTCTTTCTGTCTGGTCCAAATGTTGACTTTTGTTGCCATCTCATTGAGGTCACGTAGATGCTTAGACAAACTTATATAAAGCACGAAGTTGTCTTCTGTTTACTTTTTAAAACTGTCAATTCTACTGCAGTTTAACATAACTATGTTGGTTACAAGCTAGTACAGTGACTTCTTCAGGTTAACAGTTATAGGGAGTACAACTGATGTTACACAGCACTACTCACCCAAAGTTCCTTGCTCAATATCGAACCGGTCAGCTCCGTTGACGACGAATTCAGCTTTTTTATTGATATCCTAGATTCGATGAAATGAAAATAATTGAATCAATGATGAACTACTGGTTAGCTCCACATCCAGTTCGTTTATTAGGGTATGGGGACTATACAATTCGTTTTATTGAGCTCTCGTACATGCTGTCGATGTGATGTTTAACTTGAAATATTAGTCAACTGCTGTAGTGTGTGCAGGATCTACTTAACTAAAGTTCTTAATTTATCGGGACCTCAGCTGTAATGACTATGGAAATGATAATAATGTTTCATAATGTTCAAACTGCCAAACTGCTCTTCGTGATTTAAAACAGAGTGTTTGGACGATTAATCCATCTTTCATAAGCGAACAATATGCGATGGTCTTCAGAACTGTGGTTTTTCGGAAAAAATAATGATGAATGAACAGTTTTTGAAACACGTCGACGTCGTTCGTCTGGGTGACTCAGATTCGATTTTGTTTTACATGGACTGTGATTATTTAAACGAAAAATAATTTCATGCAAATTGTTCACTGTGAAATTATCCTTGCATCAAAACTGATAAGTCAAACTGAAGATTCGTCACGACAAGCTCAAAACTATTTAACTTTGTATTGGTCAGTAAGTGAATGAAACAGATCGAAAGGATTCTGGGAGAAAGTAGTTTGTTAACAGCATTTTTGTGATCCGAATGTTTTGATTTTATTGACCAACCTTTATTCGTTTCCATACCACCTTGCCAGCCAAATCAGGCAAGTTACCCAACGATTTATCATCAGCCGGAAAATCAGGATCACACCATAGCGCTTTGTCTTTCAGTAGTCTGGCTTGTAACATGGAATAATTTTCGGCAGCTATGGCCATTTTTAATTGCATCTGAAAGATAAAATGCACTTTGCTATATTTTTGCCATATATTGCTATATATATATATAGTTATACAGGTATTGCTATATATTTTCACTAAAGCATGACCTAGACAAACAGAATATGTAGATTTTATAGAGTAAACGAATAGATTGTGTAATCTTGCATTTGCTATCTGTTCGAAAATGATAATGTGGAGACACTGATGTTCGTCTGACTCCACTGTGTTATTGGTGCTGACATGATCCAAGTCAGAACACGTCTGAGTGTTTTACTCCTCAGTATAGTGTGGTTACAAATATTTGAGAATAAATCACTACGACAAGTAGTTTACGAATATATTCGGAGGAAACTATTCATAATTTGGGGTAAAAGGTTCCAAAAACTGTTCAAACTGCACTCCTAATGCTTTATCGCAGTACTAAAAAGAACAGATAACTCTGTTGTCTGCAAAGGTTTTAAACACATTGTTAGACGAAAAATGCACAGAATGGTTTCCGGCGTTCAACTCTCACAGACCATACACACACAAAACACTCCCGGACTAAATCTACGGTCAAGGTCAGTCAATGCTGGTTAACCTGCTCGAATCTTGTGTGAAGTGACAAGGTTTTCGTCTCGATTCGTGGAACTTTTACAAGCGTACTCACTTTTCGCCAGCTGTCACCTAGATCACCATTACCGTTGACTGCTATTCGTCACTGTTACTCCACTGTATATGTCACAGTTGTGTCTGAATGAAACGTATATAGTCAAACAAAAGACGAACAACATAAGTGGTACTGATTTTCTGAATAGGGCAGCATTTTTATTTTAAGACGAGTTTTACTGCCGTACAGCGATTCGTCGGTCTGTGAAAGCATTACCATCTTGAACCGATTGGTCCTCATATGTGGACAATGTTTGTAGTAACTATTTATGTTAACAGTCATTGTAGGTCAAACCATTGATAGTTTGACCCACAAAGATCAGTTAATTCCTTCCTGGTAATCAGATAGCAGCTTATGTACGAACTAAATCACCATCACTTTTCATTGTGAGAATGTTTCAGTGAAAGTAGAGTCAATTACTTCTAATTATGTAGCCGGACACACAATTCCAAGTAACTTCATGCATTAAAATTGTGACCCTCCTACTCTACGACCCAATCGCTTGCCAGCTCTTAACCTTCGACAGCCATTATGCCGGATTTGATGAGATTGCTTTCAGTTTAGCGAAGTGGTAACTGGTTGCATTAGCAGTATTCAATGAAGGTCACATGACCGATCGGTACCGAGATGTAAGTAGACACAATAATAATAAACACTTTTATTCCTTTTGGAATGAATAGATATGCAGGCTGTGCACACCCAAAAAACTAAGAGTTTACGAATTAGCATGGTATAGTTCTTATCTCAGACCAGAGCCACTTAGTCGATACTAACAGCCTACGTTTGTTTTTCGGACGGCATATCAAATTCCAAGGCCTACAGCTGGATAGCAAAAGGAGGAAACATTCAAAATTCAAGTGTAATGCAGTATGAATACATGTTATAAATGTGTGAATAGCAAGGTATCGAATTGCAATTTATTAATGTAGGTATATTTATACGTCATTAAGGAGCAGCAACTAATACCAGCATTTCGTTGACAGAACAAGATAAAAGACCCGGTATTGTTCTACTAAATAAAAAAGAATGTATTGACAAAATGTCATCTATATTGTCCTACAGATCAGAGTTTATTGGGACGGAAAATGATAGGGATAAACCAACAGTCATAGAGAAGAAACTACCAGAATTACTACGTAACACGAAACAATCACATCGGACTGACGTACACATCTTTGAACGCATCAGACCAACAGGGGCGATCATTCTTCCTCTCTATAATTTCCCTAAAGTTCACGAAGATGAAATGCCCTTAAGACTGATTCTCAACATGTACGATTTTCCGTATCATGCCTTGGCTCAGTGACAGGTGGAGTTACTGGAACCAATCACATCGCAGTTGATCTCATTCTGTTTAAACAAATACTTCTGATTCGACCAACGCGGTTGATTTAGCGAATGTCAAGAATCATAAAATACTTTCTTCAGAAATGACTTCCATACTCACAAATTATTGATTATCTCTGTGCTTACATTGAAAACATAAAACTCACTGTCGACATTCCCATCGTCAAACTAAAAAAAGTATTATTATTTTACACTTCAAACGTTAAATTTAAGTTAGCTGGAAAGCTCTATGGATAAAGTGATGACATATTAATGGGCTGTGCGTTTGGTCTGTTGCTCGCAGACATATTCACATTCAAACTAGTGGCCAATGTCGTACGTTACGTCGTCGATAACTGTAGGCGCTACGTAGACAATGTGTTATGTGTGATAAACTATAAAGATAGTACGCGATTTCTACGAGCTGATTTCAGTTATGTACACCCCAACATCGCATTCGCCATCAGAATAGTGATGAACAATCAACTATCGTTTCTAAAGTTGATGGATCAGTTCAAAGGGTATTTCATAGGAACAAGGACGTGGGCTGGCCAGTACACACACTTCCTCAGCTTTATTCCGCTGAAATATAAAAAGACTTTGATTAATTGCCTAGCAGGCAGAGCCTAAATGATATACACGCCAGATACCTTACCGAGTAAACTCCAGAACTTTCGAGATGTACTTGGTCAAAATGGATATTCCCACGATTCCTGAACAAAAACGTGCAATAAAACTTGAATCATAAAATGGTTCAGACAGTAAGAAACCTGTTTTATCACTCTATACTGTAAGGTTAAAGTTACCAATAAGATTATTACCCACCACGTGTGTGAGGCAGTCGAGAATACCCTTCCTTCGGCACGGGCTACATTATCATACAATCCCTACCCTGTGCTGGTGTCACACCTCAAAGATAGCTTGCCTTGTTTTTCTCCGTCCTTTTACGTTCATATTCTTGCTTATTGTTACCAAGCAAGCTATGTTGGGAGGGCCGCAAAGAGGCCATCGGAAAGTATTCGCAAACACCTCCCGTAATTGCTTCGAAACGGTTCGAGGAGGCTCATTTCCAATACGATCGACTCCCACTTAATTGAGATTAGCCATCAAGTCAAGCAGGTTGAAGCCTTCAGAGTCATCTACAACATTCATAAAGCCCACTCCAGAGCTATCAGGTCGCGACTAATACCAACGACCGAGGCTATTGCCACCAGATTCTACAACCCCTGCCTGTGTACCCAGAAACAGTTGGTGCAAACCCCACATCTCCATTGGCCAACTATTCCACAGCCACTTGAAACCCAAACAACCGCGAAGCATTTAATACCGACGAACGCATGTCTCACGACAAGGACAAGTGACAGTGTCACACATTCACCAACACTGTCACCCTTCTTTAATAGACTGTGATCCGCCCCACGTCTATGCTTTTAATTACCTATTTGACTCCTAATTTTTCATGTATAAATCGCATGTACCCTACGTACTCGTAAAAGCTCAGTGATAATTAGAGAAAACAGCTGTTCGCATGACTATCTTCTTATGATGCATATTTTCATATCGTGTCCAATCTAGTTTGTCGTTTAAAAGTAATTTATGGGAGACCCAACTGCAAAAAATTTGGACTTCGGCTACATTCGAACCAGCGGCTGAAACAATGCGGTCAAACCCGGCAGATGCTCTGCCAGCTGAGCTACGAAGCCACACCGGAAGCTCAGAAATTTCACATTTAGACCTAGTTACCCAACTAACCAACTAAGTCATATGGAATCCACCGAATAGTTTAGCCGATTGACTACCCGGGCAGGATTTATTGATCAGTTTACGCTAGAATCCACCAACTAGGTCCAAATGTGAAATCTCGCAAATTTCGCTATTGGGTCTCTTCTAAATTATCAAACTACTTATAAGTAACTTAAAAGTAAAGTTGAATTTTAGCGAATTACTGGAAGGCTATTCCGTTTCGAAAGTTTCCCGTTTAACAAAATGGCCTGTTATTCATTTCTGCACAGCAGCAGCGTATTATTTTCCATTAAGCTGGTAAATTCCTAACTTACGGTAGAGACTGTGATGTTGAATCTATCTGGCAGTAATATACGAAGTTTCATGCATACGCAACCTTCACTTCATGCATACCAATCAAATTGTGTGAATCCGTGGTGTCAATCAATAAGAAAAACGTGAACTAAACGAGCTCGACAGATGAATACGGCAACCGTGATTGGACATCATGTTCAGACCCATGCTTGTGAGTGTACTTGCATATACGACCATACGTATGACCAACCTCATCGTATCTGCTTTTTTAAAAATGTAATTTTTACACAAGTGCTGACTGCAAAACAAGTCTGTTACATTTCTTGAGATATCGCTCAACTCGTCTACCATCGTAATTCTATTAGACCGCAGATTGTTGAGTCGTCCTATACAAAATCAACAACTTACTTTAACAAAGCCTTTCGGTGTGAGAGACAACGGAACTGAAGGATCCAATTCCAAGCGTTTTAGTCCACATTGCTTTGTTTTCACACAATCCCCTGGATATGAGAGGTATGAAACAGAAGGGAAGAAATTATACTGCGAAAAAAGAAGTCAGATGGAGTTTTTTGCATTTCGCTACATCTCAACAGGTTTGTTCTGCAGTCTTTAGGTTTATGTGATAAAATTCAATAGGCATTTCGCAACAAAACTGCAAAGTCGATAAACACAATTGAGCACGTCAATTCACATCATCTACGAAAACCGTTTGGTACTGGTGGACTTAAATGAACGTTTTCATTTTGTTACTGGTCAGTGCCTTTCCGTATCGAATCAATCGTTGATATTGTCATTGCCTGATATATTCGAAAGGTTTTCGAGTGTATTAGTTAATTTCTTTTACTAATCGGACTCGTGGTACTAATGTACTAGCTCAGGATTAATGCTCGCCTATACTCAACAGAAATAGAAGACCAGGTGCTGTGGATTCACTTACAAGTCTATTCTGAGCCACCAGTATTTCTATCAGTAGCAATACATAAAGCCTTTGGTCAGATGTTGTGAAACGGTGTTGTAATGATCGCATTTTGTTTTTCAGCTATGTAAATCGTACAGAGCTGTCCTGATTGACATTTGGTGAACCAATAACATCAGATCACTTAGAATACTCATGCTTGATTGTAGCCTTGTCGTTACAATCGGTGAACCTGAAAATATAAGATATAGTGATTTACAAACGGTTGACACGGCAGCTTGGATTATCACATTTTTACAAGCGACGAGCGATCAATGATGCCGAATTTCTGTGAAGTGCTGCGGCTCTCTGACCGCAAAGGAAAGTTTCATCCGTGAGCTTTTTACAGACTCAAATTAGGGCGTACTCGTTGATCCTATTATGTAACTGTTATTCTTCTTTCCCTGTCATGGAAATTCCAGGACGTAGGGTGTGACATCGGAAAAGTGACGTAAGACAGGTTTTCAACAAACGTTGTAGGGTAACCTAAATGTGATTTATATTCTGAGTAATGCTGAAACTATCAATATAGCTTGGTTTTGTTTGTTGAAGTTTTCAATAACTGCTACTAGATAAGGCATTTTTTGGCTGACTACTTATGACGAAGATATCTTCTCTGTTATAGTCTTATCCGAGCAGGAAAACAATGCTCTCACCAGACCACGTTTGTACTGGATCGGTACAAAACTTGGTTTTTTTTACCAATGTTAGTTTTCAAAAAGGAACGAGTATGTTCGTGTTTGGCGGTAAAGATGACAGTGGTGTGAACTTGATTCACTAAGTCAACTGTTTTAGTTGACATCTTCATGATTTCGATGAGCAGCGAGATCTCGTTAGCATACATTGTGAATACAGTCATAATGTTTACAGACAGGTTCAGGTGTGTTATTAGAAATGCCAGTTTTGACTTAGTAAAATCAAAGTCTATCCTTAACGGTACTGATCAAGACCACAAAATCAACTAGGGTCATGAAGTGCTTTAAGAAGGATCATTGTTTTTACTTCCTATGTTTTAGTTGTTTACATCGGGCCTCTATAACTGCATGAAATTAATACACTTTATATGCAACAAAAGACGATTAGGATCGTAAGAAGTATGAACAGCTGTACATGTCAGTGTGTACAAGCAAAAGGGTGTGTTATAGGGTTGTGTATCCGCTTACTGATGGCTTGTCGTGGACTGTTTCTCCAGTTTTGGATTTTCCACCGAACTAACGAATGATGTATTCATAACAATCATGTAACGTTTAGAGATTGAATAACACGGTAGTAGCTAGCAGATAGGATGTAATGAGGAAATTACCACAACTTCTTATTGGAAAGGAGGACTACCATTTCTCTTAGAATGGGTTGATGTCTTTGCACTGTTAGATTAGCCTAGACTTAATAACTCCTCCTTAATCCCTATTGTGGCCATATTGGATGGTTGTTACTTTGAAGGTCATCCATAGCTGACTAATCGATTTCAGTCCATGAGAAGACGAAGCGTGACATTTAAGGGAAGAAACTCACATTGCTTACTACAGTCTCATTGCCCGTGACCATACAGAGTAGTAGACAAGCGACTGAGCTGCTATTCAGAAAATTACTCATCAACTGTGAATTCGGCCCACTGAAGTACGTGCTACTGGGACGACACATGTGGGACGAAACAGTTATCTACTACCTCGCTGGTTCCCACCGAAGCCAAGCTTTCACAAAAACAAAGGTGCAACATATAAGGAAAATGGGACACCTATTATATTCAACCATAGTTTCAACCGTCCTTTCTTGAATTACCATGTGCATAAAAAATGCAGCCCATAATCTATGAACCAAGTAAGAAGTCATTATTGCAGATTACTCACTGTCATCCCATTGGTAGTTTGACTTTCATTGACACATCAAAGGCGCAACTACAGGAGTCGCTGAGCATGCATTTACACGATCCTATATTCACCCGAAGTTCAAATTGCTAACGTGTATGCTAGAATCATTAAAGGTGACTCAGTCCAGTCAAAGTTAATTCATGTTATGTCATCCATTCAGTAAATGTGGCAATCCTGGCATTCTCCTCAAACAACGAGATTACTAACTTCGTGTACTCGACAACTGTTTGGGTGAAAATGCTTGTATGTTTCTTTAGGTAGATAAAGTCTTAATTTTTGATGGTAAACTTCAATCTATTACTTACACTAAATAATGTTTGGTTTGTTCAAATAAAATACGTGAACCGTTTATCTTACTGTAGTTTTCGGGTGTGCCTTCTTTGACTATAATCCATTTTCCAGTGAGCAAACTTTTCTGTCGATATGGTGAACATTCGAAGTTACACGAGTTGTCTGGATCGTACACCTATGTAACAGTAAATCCGAAACAAAATTGTCTGAACAGTGTTTGAGCGAACACATTGGGAAATAACATTCATTATAGTTAATGCAGTGAAATTACAGTGAAGTCACTGACAAACCAAAGTATGTCACTGTTCTACTGTCAGATAGTACATTAAAAAAATAATAAGTTGACAGTAAGTTGACTGTAAGAAAAGAGTTTTCGATGCCAAAAAAGGCCTGTACTTCGATGTCATTTGCGAGACTGAACTGATTATTCTAGTTTGTAAGTAGGTGAGGCTGATGTTCATACATCAGATGATGGTTGCAGCTCAAAGGAAAGTATTTCCAGTGGGCTGTATTTTACTGTGGCTGCTGGTCATACTGTTCATAAATAGTTCACTATGTGATTCAATGTTTTGATAGGCCCCTCTCTAATCCGTTTTGTAGACTCTAGGACACGATCACCAAATGTGTAACCCACTGCATTACCGGACAACTGCGTTAAACCTGATTAACTGCTCACTTTTACCAGTTGAACTTCACCACTTCACTAACTCCCACGTTATCTTCGCACCTAATATGAAGTACTCACAGTTTTAAAAGAAAGACTGGTCGGCAATTAATTTCATAATGTTCTTGTATGTTCTACTTTGCTTGTTTCACCACACAATAAACTCATAAAATATTGAATATTTTCTACATGCAGTGGCTGAATGCTCACTCGAACACAGCGAGGACAAATCAAATTGTTGTTTGCCTGTCTTAAAACACCGAGTTCCTCTTATCTACTTCTTCAAAATAGGTTGGGCTGTCAGAATGCATTTTAAAACATTGAGTTCCCTTAATCCATTCAGTCAAAACAGAGAGAAGACGTATATTGCGAGATGTTGACATTTCGATTTACCCTCATCAGTCGCCAACGTAAATCCAGCAAATGTTATAAAACCTGGACATTGCAGCAACAAGTGAACGGACCAACCAAATAGTTTCAATCATTTGCGTTTTAATGATTCAGTCGGTGTCATGGCAACGAGACTGATTGCGTTAGCGTCTTATATGCTCACAAAATAACGAAGTTGTCTGATCGGTGTAGCTTCACCGAGCGATAACAGTTTCGGGCTACGATTACATAACAACAACTGTTTCAAGGGGTCCATTAGGTGACCGGTTTCGAGGATATGTTTGGCGAGTGAGGAATCCGTGGCCTTTGAGTTTTGTGTTCACTGAACACGCTACCTCAGTTGGTCCGTTTGTCATAGAACTGATCGCATTCACGAAGTACAAAAGATTGTAACAAGTCTGCTGACCGGTTCACTTGTTGCTATGTCAGGTTTGTATAAAAATCCATTGATTTCACGTTAACATTTGATAGGAGCTGATCGAATGGTTAACATCTTGCACCCTATGTTTCTTTTCTGTTTGCCTCTCCGTTTATCTTTTTGTCCTACGCGTACTGACATACATCGATAATCAACAAATAACTTACTATGTGTTGCTAGTTCTCCCATATTGAACCAAACGATTTCTCTCGGTTTACTCAAAGAAAGGAACCATCCAATATCAGGTTTTTACGTTGGTAAGTAACAAACAAAGCATCACAAAAATAGTCACGGCTGTCATACTCCCATAGACCTTAAGTTGACCCCCTTCGGAAATTCACCGGAACCGATTTCCGTACACGTCAAAACTCGTCAGTAACGCATATCACTATCACTGCCAAAAACTGCACCCTAGCCACGCTTGCTTGAGGCAGTCATATTGTCCACAGTGCCAATGACTGAAATGACAAGAGCAAACGCTTGAATACATTCAGATTATATTAACCAAAACCCCCCAATACTTACCAGTAAGCAAAATGTCCCTCAAGAAGTTTACTTGTCGGCTCCTCTCCACACTTCATGATAATAAGTCCCTAAGATGTTTTTCAGGGTAATTGCTTATGAAATGTACAAGAAGTGAGTGGATTAACTAACTCACTCAAACACCATATGATAGAATCTTGTTAATTCCATTCAAACTGTTCTTCTTGCATACACAGTAAACATTGGAGCATGAGCCATGATACTCTTTTCAAGGTCAACCTCGTATGTGATGTGTCACCCCTACACAGTAACATTCCACAACTTCTATTTTTTACCTATAGGTCCAACTTGCAATGAATAAAATTCATTCATGTTAATACGCGAAACCTTTTGAAAAATGTGTTGATTAGTGTTTCGGAATGTTTACACTTGACCAATTGTTGTGAGTCCATTGTCAATGACAGAACATCTTTGAATGTAAACAGTAACAATTTTTCCAGGTCAACACGACAAATATACTATCCTGAAGACATTATCTAAAGTGTATTTATAAATACATCTTTATACAGGTCCCAACAACTAACAGATAACGACTGTCCAACTTGATGTCACCTCGTTGTTGTCGCCACTGCCATCATCCTAACTAACCAGTGATGCAAACAGATACTTAACTGTCTTGGGGGAAAGAAACAGGCTCTCGATAGAAATCAAAAGGAACAGAATGAATCACGCCAACATACCAAAATCATAGGTAAATTCAAACATTCAGCATTGATGTGAGCAAGCATTGTAAACAAACGAAGTAGCTGTAAGTGAGTGCAATATGACATCTGAAAAAGCCCGTTCTTTTCGGGTTATACTTAATATCTTAGAGTCTGGGAACGGTAGCTGTTAGAAAATTATTGATAGAAGTATAAAATCTAACAGCAAAAGACAAATATAATGTTGTCGGACGACGTCTACTCAAGTTTTATCCTGTTTAAAGCTCGACTGTATTGCATAGTCTTCCACGTTCTTGCGATGATCGGAATTTGAACTCCTATCGCGCTATCATGAGGCAATCATGCGTCATTGACGTTATATTAGGGACAGCTTGATTATCACATCTGAAAATCTAACCACATTCGTTTGTAAGCAGTGCCCATGTTGTCCGACTTTCTTGATAGGAGACACGGTAGCTGTCCTGTCAATCCCGCAATGATGACATTTCATTTATATCGAAATCTATGACATTATCAAGCCTGTTAATATACGGTCTGGTTTTTCGACTGGAGTTAGCAGATTGTCAGTGTGTTGCTCACCATGACTATCCGGAAACGTGACTATTATTCAGACGCGAAGGATGCTGATCCTCCAGATATGATAGTTCGACCTTGCTTAGTGTGAGGTTAACGGTGAAGTGGTCAACACGATTAACTCATGAGAATGCAGTAGGAATTTCGATCACCATTGTGCTTTGGGTATGCTTTACTGATAAACACTAGCAAAGTTTAGATTTAAGTAGAGTACTACTATTGTAAGCAAATAGGAATGATCGCCAACTTGAACCAACCAATTTCAAAACTACATTGCAGTAATGTATGGATTACTCGTTTCGACAGTTATTCACTTGGGCCAACAGGACAATCTACCAACTGCTGAGTTAGAAAACACTGGTGATCTAATTGTCACTGTTCATGCCTTTTTAACTCACACATCATCCTATAGACTTGAACTCATTTCTATAGTAAACAGATCTCTACGCACTCCTGTTAGGAAACATCAATTTATAATACCAATCTCAAGAATGTTGCATGTGTCCAGTAGGCTGCAATAACTGAGGTGCATACGTGTACAGCATTTGCAAACTGATCACTACTCAGGGTGAAAATGGCTTAGCACTGGTTCGAATCTGATCCGGAAGATGTGGCCAAAGGGACTCAACATCACAAAGATACAAGTTTTCATAAGCGTGTTCCTAAAACGACTGTCATAGACTCAGTGGCCGAGGGCATAATATCTTGGCTTATAGCAGAAACAATCACTTCAAACGTAACTCCGATTATATCTACGCGATGAATCTATGTTAAATAGAAGCTAGTATAGGGGGTGCCGTTTTACACGTTATAGCATCCAAGTATGTGTTGGGGTTTGTATAGAAGCAGCCTAATCAAGAAACCTACAAAATCACGAACGCATATCAAATTCTAACATTATAAACTATAGGTAACTATGAGTAAACATAACTCACGATTTCCACAGTTCTCATTTTTACGCACTCGAATTTGTGATACGGTGATTTCTTTTTTTAATTTAAATAGTGCAATCTTACCTGGAACAACAATTTTCACTCCAAGCAGTTTTGTTTGCACTTTTGAGTGTTACGATCAGTAACAGTACGGCACGTTCGGACTATGTGAGCTAATTGCAAGATCAGCTGGATAATTGATGTGTGCGAGTGACACGTTGATTAAAGTCCAGTCGATTAAACAGAACAGCTACTCTATGGTTTGTCTTGAAGTACAAAAATGCAGTTTGCTATTGGGCTTATTGGTTTGATTTATAGCCCTATTAATTTGTTTCTGTTGATACCACGAATGACGTAAACGTAAAAATAAAACACTAATTGTTTCCTTAAGTGAAAATGTGGACGTGGTTTTACTATATGTGACGTAATCCTAACCGGAATAGTGTTATAGAAAGAAATTACAAAACGAAAATACTCAGATAAGTGACGTGTAGATAACAAAATTTCCATCAACAAAAAAGATGATATCATCCATGCGTAGTCATATAAGTCTGGGAATTGTATATCTTGTTTTTGTTATCAACACATTTATTTATTCTTTTTTGCTGTGTTTTGTAATTTCCATCTTCGTGGATATTGGTGATAACTTGGAAGTCGCATCTAGTGTAAAAATCACCACAGTCAATTGTTGTTTTGGTTTCCTTTGCTATCCAGTACACATTAGACGGTTTCCTATATATCAGACAAATATGTGAAAGTTCCCCCATCACCACTGTTGCCTATTTCTTGCTGCTTTGTTCCTTTTCCTCGCTTGCTGGAATAAACACTGGGGTATTTGTTTGGTGATTAAACATTGATGATAGTTCATTCTTCTATACCCACTGCATCTGAGATGAGGAAAGCTGGAACCAGTTTGAGAAGCGTTTCCAATAACACACGAATTAGCATGGACATCACATTGAACATCATTCATAAGTGATCGCAGCTGTTACATTCTCAATGATTTTTGTGCTAGCCCCTTTAGAAGAAAAACCGCCATAATTTGAAGAGTACGTCTGAAAAGTCTGCGACAATACACATATCTAAAAACAAATGTTCCAATCTGTTTTCACTACATTCATCGAATGATTATGGACAATGAACCGAAAGCTTACCATGCATATCGATTTGTGTCCTTTTTCAGAAAAATCAGCCATACATACGCAGATGGGTTTTAACTCACGGAAGATATATTTACAAACAACGATTTACCCACTGTTTTACCAGTTCTATGGACATGTTCTCAAATAGGATGACTGGTATATTGGCTTGCCTGAGACTCACTGTTGCGTTGTCTGCCTGGCCTACAGTGTATAATTATCAGGAAAAATGAGCATTGTACTTCCAGTAACATATTAGTCGGTTACTCTCTTCCGATTTTTTTTAATTTTGAATGGTATGGTTTATGACAAGTGGTTACAACAGTTGAGTAATCTGAACGAAAAAAGTAGGACAGTGCAGCCGGCGGACGCTAAATCTTCGTCAGTGAAAGTAAGTCCGATGGAAAGTATGAACGCGAATCAGTGTGACTTGAGTAATACCTACAGCAAATTACATAGTAAAGTTTAGCGCAGATTAAGACTCACAAATACGCTGAAATTCCCCATTTCCAGTCGTCCTCAGGTCCGTAGAAAAGTGGTTACTATACGTAGTAGGATATAGGTTATCAGTGAAGTTTATTCGGTTAAGATTTGTCAGGTTAAATCAAACTTCCCTTACTTTTGATCGCAGCATTTTACCCACGTAGCACTTCCAGCCATCCCCTTCAAAGATAGTCACCAGCCTCGAGTTTCGTTTTTGTTAGAGCAAATCTGTTACGCCTACCTCCACTACGGCCTGGATTTTAACTTCAACTACATTCTCACGAGCATACCATGTTGACCACTGCACTACTGGCTCTACAACTGAATTGTCATACCTGAAGGCTTAACCACTTCTGCTTCTGAGTAAAGCGAAATTTGTAATCACCGGTGAGTGATCTACTTAACCCCCGATCACTCATCAGCACCGTATGCTAATGATGTCTGGTACTCAAAATCGCTGATGGTAATCCATTCCTATGACACCATTTTTCGCAAGTTGTTGCTAGAACCGATATGGGACCGCAAGATTTACAAAAAAGGTTATCGACAGACTGTAGTTAACTGATGTTAGGATTCGTATGCTTGAATACCACTTTTTAGGTTAAAATGATCTGGATTGATTTGCCTATTTTTTGGCCATCCGTATGCCGTCCTTGGAATGCAAGATCCGACTAGACGGAACTGTGAGGGCGAGAGGATGTGGATTTGTGTGAAGGCTAATAAGTAATCAGCAAAAGAAAAAAAGTACATTAAAATAAAATAAGTTATAAATATCAATTGATGTGTGTCAACAAAAGGATGTCAGATGCTCGTGACCATATGTTTTTGACATTACATACGATCTGGTTTATTCCCCTTAATGACAAAGATTAATTATACGGGAAACAAGCTGGACCAAACGTAGTATTTTATTTTTCCCGACAAAAAATGACATTTTCCTCCCTCAGTTTTCACATGAGACATATCGATGACTGATAATTACTGTCCCGCGTAGTATTCGATTCAAAAAAGAAAAGTCAAACTTTAACAAAAATCTTTTAGTATTTTCGTACAAACTGGAGTGACCGCCTAGTTTGGAGCATCATTAGTTTCGTCAGATACAAAATAAATGGACTTCCAAGACGCATACACTTTTGAAGCCGGTTGACTACTTTAGAAACCTCAGCTTAACCTATAAATAGTGTACGGGTTTCGGGAACTAAGAAAGAGCACTGTTGAGTTGCGGGCCACTCGTTAGAAGGATACCTCATGGGATCATAAATGTAGTCGATTTTGGACGCAAGTAAACCTGAGTCTTTGTCGTTACCATGTCGAATTTCGGTGTCTAAGTTATAGCAGCCTGATGTTATCGTAAAGACTGGAGTTGAGTTCGCATTTTGACCTCATGATGAGGTAGGTACACCAGTCGACGAAGCAGGGGACTTATTCTGGTGGATGACAAAGTCGGGGGTACGAATATTCCAACACTCGGTGGAAGATCTCGATACGGTCTTGAAATGCGGTCAAACCCCATAGCGAATAGAATGTGAACTACAGGGGCGACAGAAAGAGCCATGGCCCAACGATATCGTATCGAGGGACGAGGGATGGCAGGCGAAAAGCCCCCCCCCCCCGACAAAAAGCGTCGACCACACACACCAGGCAGAAGTGCACATGATGTGTGAGTGGAAACTGGCGGTGTGTTGTGGACCGGTATTCCAGTTCGTAAACGCGAGTAAGCCCGTGGCGTTGAACAATAAAATGCATGCTTCATTGAACGACGTTTTGCTACATTATGACTGTCTATTTTTACATTGTTTAGATCTACAGGATTTGTCCTTGTTGATGTCGATTATACCCACGTAAATTTCTCCACAACCTTGTGAGAACCGGTATGCAGTGTGTGACTCCACACTTATTGGTTGACCTTCTGTGGTTGACGACAAAGGTGGTCCGTGTGTCCGGCTGCAGATTAGCAATTATGTAATGCCCCTCGGCAACGGTTCTAGTTGTTGGATTGCTTTCATAAATGTTTACTGTCTCCGACGTATCACTCAGTATAAGCGAACTTTCAGTTCACTTCACCCTTCTTACTGATATTGGTCCTTGACAGGCGATAAAACTGCACAGACTCAAAGAGTATCTACCTCACTTTGGTGTCACTATGCATATTCACAGTCAACGTACGACGGCCTGATAGGTAGATTCGGTGCATTTTAAAGAATCAAACTTTCCCCTTACCAAACTGACAGTGTACTATTTCATGCAACCATCTGACGGTCACCAGTGTTATATACCAGAAAATTTTACTTAATACGCGCGGTCTATTCTGTAATACTTAGTGAACAGTTTTGTGGTTATCAGTCGTTGAATACTACTTCTGAGGACCCCAGTTGTAGTCATGCATTCAAACTTGAATCTCCCCAACGCGTAGTTGAACCATATGCCTAACATAAAGAGCGCTCTATATGGCTCCAGTGCTACTTCCGCCAGTCGTACAACTCATCACACCGGCCAGCCGTTTGCACTTTTCGAAGATTTTTAGTCACTATTTCAAAATTAGAGATAATTTGGTTGGCACATCTAAAACGGTTTTTGTGTCCTCTAAGGGATGATACAATGTTCTGTGATATGGCCCCCAGTTGTCGTTAGTGTGGTTCGCATTTCACACTTATTTCCCCGGGTATCATTATGGGTTCTGGACTAAGCTACAACTAAACACCTATATTATTTCTAAAGACTGCTGGATTTCTACGCTTTGCTTCCAAAATCTATGTCGTTGTTTTGGTTGAATGTTTGTTGGGATCACATTTCCATGGCTGTACAGGAAAGGCATGAACGATGGTCCCGCCAAACCACTTGTCCACTTAGGTTCAACTTTATACATCCCAGACCTCATCCCGAGTTGACACCATCTAGAAATTAATCGTCTCTTAGTGCTGTACTTTATTGTTGCATGCAAAAGGTTATGTAAGCAAATGTGTCGATGGATTTCTCTCGTGATTCATAAAATCTTTGTTTTTAATCTGTTTGATTTCAGGCCAAACCCTCTGTCTCAGAAAATGTACAACGGATCAGCTGACAGTCTTCACAAATAATCTGTCTAGAATGTTTCAAGTAAAGCCTACAAGGCATCCACTACCAGCCCTCCTGATGGTAAAGTCTGGAGGATGTTGCAAAGTGACAAGTGTGGAATTAGCTGAAATGTGTACTTTTGCATCGTACTACTCGTCTGCAGCTCTCATAAATGAGTTAACAGAAATTTACTCAGTCTTAAAATTTTACATTTTACATTCTGCCATCGAGAATTTTTTTCAGTACATGTTTTGCAAATTGCATTGAGTTAAACGTTGTCGTAGTAGGAAAATGAATAGGAAATAACCGAATGATATGTGTTCCGCAGTCATCAGAGGTAATTCACAAAGCTACCATGAAGGGCCTATTAAAATCTTAATACGATTTTTAGTTTATTGTAAAAGGCACTCCCACAGTCCATCCATCCAAACGCACTTCTTACCTCTGTTAAAAATACAATACGCTCTAAAGGCACGTTCAGTTGTACACCGTACTTTGCAGTTTTGAGTGCCCTGTATGAAACAACCAGTGTCTGAGGCAGTCTAGTTATGTCAGTGTGAATACGGTGAATCTCACATAGTCAGTACTGAAAATCATTTGCGAACTCGGGTCAGTGAGAGCAACAACCAGCAAGTTATGAGGCAGCATTGGGTCACAGGTAGACACGGAAACAAGAAGCTTGCCTTGTACATTGTACATCCTACTGATCATGAAACACCAATGCCATCCGTTAACAGTCTTTCACCTTTTGTATCCAACATGACACAACCGACCACACCGAACTGCTCTGTCCAATATTGTAAGTCCAGAAATAAATGTTTGTATGATTGCCGCATCTATGGTAATGACAACACAAGTGCAATCTGGGATTTTTGTTTCCTTTGCTGTTTCAGTCGCTTGTTCATGTTCAAATAAAAGACCTATTTTTTGCAACTTCTAGGATACAATGTAATTTTTCTGGACAAAAATCATGTCCTACCGGCCTATTGTCTTGCTTATTCAAACTTTCATGGCGGATTAGCTGAGTATCGTAAAACGTTTTCAACTGTTTTGAGTCGTTTTGCTAGATAAATGTCAAAACACACCAGCTGAATAATGCATTGGTAGCAAGTAAGATAATAACACACGTTGCTTCGTCTTCAAACAGACGTTCATACTTACTTAAGGAAGGTGTCAATCACGAAATCTAATCACGTGGTGGATCCGTTGAATAATACACAACGCCCCCACACTCACAAACCATGAACTCAGGCTTTCATACCATTTTCGAGGGGAAGAAACTGAATGAATTCATCAGATATTCATTACACTGAGCAGTAAGTCTGGAGCACAACATATTCTCTATGATATCGTGCTTAAAACAAGCATGACCAAGGAAATATTTTATTGGCAGACATAGATTACAAGGTATGTGATAATACAGAACCATGAACGCAAACACTATTTGGTACGACTGACATGTATCTACATCCGTGGCAGTAACGCAGCGACAGGTTATTCGGTGACATGTCCCGCATACTGCTGATACATCAACGTACGTTTCCAGTTCCCCGTTCTCCGGGCGTTGGGACCTATCTTTAGTTTCCGCTTGTTCGAATCACACCAATAATCATAGGCTACAAAACATCTTCGTAGGCGTTTCTTCACTCATTTTCCTTCTGGCTTTTAAAAACTACCTCCCCTTCCGAAATCCTATTTTTAACACTCACTATGCTTATACCAGGTACTCTGGCTTCCATGGTCAAATCTGAGCGCTGACCAATCAATCTATTCGATCTCTCTTCTGCCGGATCATTCCGGGTGACCATACTTGGAACGTAAACGACAGTACTGAAAACAGCTTTCCTATTCAACAAGTATCTGGCACCCTCCCACGTGCCTCCACCAACTGCACCACGTTGTGTATTGATAAAACATTGGACGAGAAATTTAATTTGATATACGTACTAACTAGTTTATCAGCGGTCAAAATCCGCACATCAGAGCAGAAAAAACGTGAATTCTTAAGCACAGTGTCACTTTGTGACACGTGGTACGCAGCCCAAAGGATGCCTCCATGATGAGCGATGTACCACTCCCCAAAACTAGGAACGCGTTAAGTGACTTGGTTTCCGTAAGCTGTTACGGGAAAGGGGCCTATCACGCCCACCGTCCATACCTCCCCCAACTTCACTGACCGGGATTAGTTAAATGGGATACTGATTCGAGTGGTTAGTGCCCTTCGGCATCTGACATTGCTGGCACACCTGCGTGTAAGTGTTGATACCGTCCTTCATTCTCTGCCAGTAGGCTGTTTGCTTCAACATTTCATAAGTTCGATAACAACCCGTTTGGGCCAGCTGATGACATCCTGTCACAAGTGTCGCTCTTAACTCCGCCGGTATTACCGGTATGCATATTCCTTCACGCAGCTGGTGCATTAACACTACGGCACTATTCAATCGCAATTCTGACCAATGCAGTCTGAAAGCCTTAACAACTTGATGTCCTTTACATGTTGTCAGTTGTCCTCCAGATACTAGTTGTTTAATCACCTCCCGGATTGCTGTATCCATTCTCTGTGCTGCTTGCAACTTTCCGAGGATCGTCCTGCAGTTCAAAACTGCCAACACTGATCACGTCCAGACATCCGATCATGGGTGAAAACATAGTTCTTTCCTCCAGATGCATGGCGAATTGTAAATCCATACTCAAGCAGTCGCAATACACGACCAGCCGGCTTTCCTCGGGGGTACTTCGCTGATTTAATCCACTCCAAAGGTTTGTGGTCGATCTCCACATGGGAACGTTAGCTCAGCAGATATGGCCCCCCTTTTTGCAAGGCCTACGCCATCACCAAACACACATTATCTGTCGTTGAACAGTTTCGTTCAGCAGGAGTCAGTACCTCCTTGGCATAGTCCACAATACCGCCTGTCTGCTTTAGTAAGGTTCAGATTCCTGCATCACCTGAATCCGTTGCAACAACGACGCTCTGTTCAATCGCTGGTAATTTCAGACTCAGTTTTCCCTTTTACATCAATTGCTAAATTGTAATGGGGTTATGAGGTCATCGAAGTTCATGATGAAGCGGCTGTGAAGCCCAACACAAACAAGAAACTGTCACAACGTCCTCTTCGAAGTTGGCACCGGAATGGCCTCGATGGTCAGCAGTTTCTTAAGAATTGGTTGGACCTCACTCTGACCGACCTTGTGACCGAGTAGTGCTATCGTTTGTTTCTCCAGTTGAGACTCAGGACTATTGATCCTTATGCCGGCTTGTTCAATCTTCTGAAACACAGCTGAAACATACATCGTATGTTCTGTCTCATTGGGGCTGTAAGTAAGAATATCGTCTTTTTGGTCAACAGTGTTGTGCAGTCCGTCCAGTACTATGAACGTAAAAGAGGCATCCGACAATCAAAACGGCATGCGTTTGAGGCAATACTGCCTTTCTTCCACCGTGAAAGCTGTTTTACCTCAGTCCGATGGCTTGATTGGAACCTTCCAATATCCAGAACGCAGGTCTAACACTGCGGGTATCCCGACGTTCTGCAGCTTCTCAAAAATTTCTGGCACCGCTCAAATGGCTACGATTTTATTGGCTGTAATTTTGTTGGGCCGTCTGAAGTCAACACAAAACCGAAATTTCCCAGTGGGCTTCCTTGCCAAAAGAACAAGAGAATTGAACGAGCTATCCGATTCCTCAACGATTTCTTGTTTCAGCAAGTCCTCTACTTGTCATTCGGTTTTCTGTTGCAATTGCATTGGAGTCCTTCTGGGATTGAATGGCCAACATTGTTGTGGCTCAACATGGATTTCGTGTTCTATCCATTCACACTAGTCATACGAGTCTTGGTCCGTAGAGAACAATTCTCAAAATTTGCGTATCACTTCATTCAACAACCGGTTGACGTAGATTGGAATAAAAAATGGATGCGCTTGCTTTAATTTGTCCAACCTGTGTTTTGCGTTTTATCATTAGTGAAAACGCATCATACTTCGTTACGAGCTTATAATGTTTTAGCTAAATCACGGGTTCAGCATGGTCAAGAAAATCCGTTCCCAGTGTAGTCTGACTTGTGTCGAAAAATATTTTAAAAAAGCCGTTTGATTACGTGCAAGATGACGATGCGTTCGTTAGACAGATAACTGAGCCCGTTTCCGAGATTCACTCGCAGATTAATCCTAAGCGTGAACATAATAGTAATTTTAGTCTACGATGAAACTAGTGATGTGAGCCAATACCCTGGATGGCACAAAAACTTTTTATTCAGAAACTCAACGCATGCTTTATCCACATCAACACCACAACAAACAAAAACACTCATTTGCATATAACACTCTCGTCACGATTACTTATGCCAGGTCCTTGTAGAGAAAACATCATTTCACGTCAGGGTGCACTCCAATATTTCTTCTTGGAACTTTCTCCGGTTGTTTCAACACCTAAACACATGCTTTATTTGACTGCTGATCAGTAGTATAGTATGATCGTTCATCTTTGCCACACAAGAACACGTTTAGTATTTCATTTAGTGTTATTGAATTGCGTCTTAGAGTGGACACTACTATTAACCGAGGTAATCATACGTTATACCACAGTAATCCTCCCAACAAGGTTCCCCAGCAAGAGGCATGTCGTTTACAAGGGTTGGTATGGGCCATCTCAAACATTTTATCATGGGTAGGGTTGGTATATCGCCGACGAAGAACACTCTCTCACAAGAGCCACAAGAAAATTCTGTAACCTCTGCTAGGCTATTTCAGAGCGAGACAGTGTTCAAACGTGTGTGCAGTGAACAGTATTCTGTAAAGTAGCTCTAACGATTTGTGGGCCTAAGCTATCCTTCTATTCTTGTTTGATTTTATTGTCTCTGGAACAGTACGATTCAAATATGAAGCCCCATGTTTGGCTATTCACACAACTCGTACTTGAGTAGTAGGATCGAAACAAAGAATTAGCAAATGTGACTGTAGAGGATGATGATGGATTTGGTCGCTCAGGTCTTAGTGTTCGGTTAGTCACCATATCTAGCATTTAGATTGCAAACATTTCATCATCGACCGAGGTGAATAGGAGGTTGAGCTTATAGCATAAAGCGCCGCCTGAAACGGAATGCTATAAGAGGGCGAGTGATCTAACATGTTCAATGAGAGGCTGGCATTAAAATACTATTTATTTCGGTGCAGGTGACTTGGCAACCTGCAAAAATGCCGACAGTTTTCCATTACCTCATCACCTCCTCTATGCATCAGTAACGCTGCTTAACATCCGGATACTATAAGGGATTCAAACGATGGCGAAAACTTATAGAGGTGATGGTTTCACCTTTCCAAGCGATTCAACATAGCGACCATGAAGAAGACTGATTGCGAGTCCAAAATAACAAACATTCCCGCAAGCGCAAGTAGGTTTCATGACGGAGAAATAAATGTAAAGGACTCTGTAAACTCCACCTTCTTAGGGATACAGCTGAGACGTTCGATGTAGAAAAATGAAGCAAAGCGGAACCCGCACACTAGAGTCGAGGAGTTCACCGAAAACGCATGAACATGGTGTGGTATCAACACAGAGTCCGTGCGCGGACATTTCGGCTTGCCACAAGCCTGCTAGATAGCTCATAAACTTTCTTAGTCCAACACATAAAACGATCGATTTTCATCGTGTAAGAGACTGTTTTAACTGGCATAAACATTGGAGAACATATTGGTGAGTTCTCATAAGATGCATTCTATCGATGCAATACGTGCGTTCCACCTAGAGAAGAAGTTGATTTCTTGTGTGATTTTATTTCCAGTCGAAAGTTACCTTTGTGTCTTTTTCATTACCTCAAAGAACTTTTATTTTTGTGCATAGAGAATATCCGTTTCCATTTCCTAATACTGTTCTGCAAACATATTGACGGTGTGATCAACGGTAATCTATTGAACCCAAACCTAGAGAGTGTATTTTTGGTCATGTTTGACGCATCTGTCCGGTCCTATTTCTAGCACAAAGTTCATTACAAGTATGGGGGTATTATTTTACCTTTTACAGCTAATGCTGATTTTCGTGCGTCTCGTGTCTTTCTAAATTCTGCTCATCAGAATCGCGTTGTTGCACACGAGGAGGTATCGATCGATAATTCACTCTTTCTAGACATTTTACCAACTGGAGACCAGGACGGTTGAATAAAACGCACCACAAAGTCATTTGGGACGATCAACATTTGCAACTGTCGCCGGTTATGCCGACTGCATACAACCGAGGTCTTATAGGAACACTATTTCACAGATCCCGGTATATTTGTTTAGATGAGTGCTTACAAGTAGAGGAGGCAGTACTGAGGAAGGTCTTAATCGCGAACGGATACCTTAAGAAGTTTGCCGATATTCACATTGTTGTAACCACAACATACGTTTGACCTGGAAACATGTTTATTGCAGGAAATTCACTGCAAGGCATGTAAAGACGCAGAAAAACTAACGCAACTACAATTTTACATAGCTGACGTGTATCCGCTTATGTAATTCGTCCTGGTACCACGTCGCATGTAGTGCATATACACGTTTCCAGTAGTCGCTTCTGGTCCATCGTCTTCCTGGCGTTGTGACATGCCTTGTAATTCCCGCGCGCACGAATCATATTATATTACTCACAAACACAGCTGCGTGTTATAAGACTTCTCCTCCCCCTCTGAAGTTCTTTGACCTTTTTGTACTGAACAACGAATTCTCTCAGATCGACGAAGTGTTGTTTTCCGGTTCACTGGTTCGATGCTTAGGTATATCATGCCACGTTGCTAGATCATTGCCACGTTCTCGTTTCGTCTCGCTGTTTGTCTCAATCGTGTATACTGGGCCCCGTTTAGAAACCACTGAATGCGGGCCTTTCCGTTTAAGCAGGAGATGTTTGGGCCTGAGTCGCTAGTGTCTGTGTTTGGATGATCTCGATATTCCGTTTCTTCTCTTGGATTGAACATTCTAGCTTTACCGAGTCGCTAAGCCTCCGATTGCTCTTTTGTGTGTGCTTGCGACGCTTCCACATTTCGCTTGGTTCCGCCTCTTTCTGCGACCAATTCCCTGGTTGGATCACTGCACTATGGCTACATTCCTATGTCTCGATCCACTGGAAGTCGAGTGGTTTTACAGTACATTCATTGAAATGGAGATTTCTTCGTGTACGCCTGAACAGTCGCAAGATGGGCCAATACCGCCAGTAATAATGCCGACTCTCAGTTACTTCCCTTACCTGATAACCATTCTTTGATTGATCGGTTTCTACATTCAGTCAGCCCATTTTTCTGTGGCAGACATGGCGTCGTTCGGATGCACTCGATTCCCAGTTGTTGCATGCGTGTTCGAAGTTCCTCATTTTCAAAGCATGGTCCTTGACCCTTCAAGATAGTTTTCGCATGCCGTGGTTTGTCACGGTGGGTTTCACCACCATGTTTTCAGCAGTAGAAACATTCAGATTTTGAACGTCAGTTGTTTCAATCCAACGACCAAAACGTTCCATCATAAACAGGATGTACTGGTTACCGTAATCGTTCAAGAAAGTGGACCTATAAAAGCCACCGACCAGAGATAACTGATTTCGGAGACCATTACTGACTATATGGGTTTCTCAGCTCCCTCATTATTGCCTTTCAACAACTGACATTGTTGACAAGCAAGTACGTAAGCCATTACATAATGTCTCATTTTCAGCTAATATGCTCTTTGTTGCGGCAGATCGTACATCCTGATGCATCCAGTTTAGGTCATTTCAAGGCAGTTTGTTACCACTTTCGTCCTCGGTTGTCTCGGGATGGCCACCACACGAGGGCGGCCAACGCCAAGCTTGCATATCAATACGCCCGCGCTGTTTAAGCCAACTTTTCTCCATTGGAAAGCGATTATTTTCAGCTCTTCATCCCTAGCAATTGCTGCGATCCTAACGCCTCCTGTCACAGTGTGAATCACCTTCGGAGGACCTTGTCCTGACACTGTAGACATATCAGTGTTTGTAGATTCTCCTCCATTACTAAACCGCTGAATTCAAAAGTCAATTTCGTGAGTTCTTCGTGTGCCTGCTGTCTAGAAACAAAATCAGCGACATAACTGCTTGACCCAGACACACTATTAAGCGTGAAATCATGTTCCAGTTAACACAATGCTCATCGGGCTAATGTGCCCTTCGTGTCCCTCGCAGTCCTGGTCCATTCTAGGGGTCGGTAATCTGTCTCCACAAGGAACTATAAGCCTGAGAATTACGGCCTCCAATTATCCAAAGTCCAGACGATGGCCAAACATTCCTTCCCAACGGTTGGACATTTCAGTCCTGCAGGCGTCTGGACTCTAACGGCATATTGCATTACGCCTTCCTTCTGCTTGAGTACTGCCCCAATGCTGCGGCCACTGGCATCTGCTGCTACAACGAACGTTCCTTTTGTATTCGGAAGCTTCACTGTCAGTTATTGATCAATTTCTTGTTGCACTCGCGTGAACTCCCTCCGGGTGTCGTCGATCCATTCAGATTGCTTGTCCTTCCGAAGCAGTTCTCACAGTTGTGACGTGATTGAATGAAAGTTTTTCAAGAACCCATTGTAGTACCTTGCTTGACCAAGAAATTCTCTCATCGTGCGCTTAGAAGTCAGAGTCTGGGCTTTTCTAATCATCAATATTTTCTCTCGCATGGGTCTGGCTTCATCTTGACCAAACTTGTGTTCTAGTAGCATCACCGACTGCCGTCCAGGTTTTGACTTATCGGCATTGATCTGGAGTCCAGAGTTCTGAAGTCGTTTTTAGACAACATCGAGGTTGGCAGAATGTTCCGATTCGGTTACTGTATAGCACAATGTCATCTCCATACACCACCGCACCATTCAGTCGTTTTGTTAGTTGAACCATCAAGAGTCGAAATGTGAACAGTGCCCCGAGTAAGCCAAACGGCTTGCACTTGAACCGGCAAAGTTTTAAGCCCATTGTGAATGCGGATTTCTCACGATTTACTGGTTTGATTGCCATCTGCCAGTATCCGCAGCCTACGTCCAATACCGTGAACAACTTCGCCTGTTGCAGCTTATCAAAAATATCAGTGACGAACGGTATTGGCACAACTGTGCTATGTGTTACTTCATTCAGCCGTCTAAAATCCACACAAAACTGGTACTTCCCGTTGGACTTCTTCACCAGGAGAACAAGCGAGTAGTTCGGATTGTTGGCTTATTCGATAACATCCTCATCCAGCATATTATTTATTTGTCTTTTCATTCTCTGTTTAAGATGAATCGGCACCTTGTAGAATCCACGACATCGGGGTACGTCAGTTGTTGGTATTTTATCTGCAATCCAGTTAGAGTAGGCATACAGATCGTCGTCGTTCTCAAGTAACAGCGTATTGTTCTACCGTAGACTAGAGCAAAAGGCCGTTCAAATGTGGGTTCCGACCATGCATAGTAACTTGGAAGAACTGGCTGACGCGGCTCGATAGTTGCTGGCGGAAAACTCCCTGGTAGTCAAAAAGTTGAAGGCAGGCGAACCAAGCTAACTGAACGACCCTCAAAACGCAGTGATGAAGTTGACTTAGGAAGTGGCAGCTTTGGAGACGAAGAAGAAAGAGGTGGAAAATGGTAGATACTTGTGCTACAAATGTGGAAGATGTGGACACTGGCGAAGGTTTCGCTCACTGGGTGGGAAAAGATCGTATTTAAATAAATGTTTCGGTGATTGTTTTTTGTTTGGGAAGGGAAATCCGGCACTAGGTGTCATTGATAAGATGGCAGTTTAGACCAGGATAGAAATCAGCGGTAACTGGAATTACTGTTTGATTGACACTGAGGCGGCAATTTCATTAACTAGGCCAAGGTTAGGTCAAGTTGTTCGAACAGCCGGTGGATTCACTGTCAAAGTTAATGGCCTGACGGAATATGATGTGCAACTTGGTGATCACGTAATCAAACGGGTTTTTTTTAATATTCTTCGACACAAGTCAGACTACACTGGGAACGGATTTTCTTGACCGTTGAACTGAAAACCTTAGATAGCGCACGATACAATACATCAATTATTATCTGTCTGCTGGTGAGACTACATTTGTAAACTAGGTTAGTTATGTAGTTTTTGTTGGTTACTGATCGTCAAACTCACCAAGGTTTTAGGACGGTAAAATTACCCGTAGAACCGTTATGCCATAAAACGCGATTTCCTCATATTTCTCCTGACATCATCGTTATAATCTCACCTTATTGAAAGACGCTTACCGCTTCCGCATTTTCATGTGACAGATACACATGGTTCACGTGATTTGTCTGACCTCACCATGTTCTTTGATCTTTTCTGTGAGTGGACTTCCAGAGTTGATATTTTGTGTGTGTTTTACTGTCAACTTAAGCCATAGAATGACCGATGTATACTGTGAACAAAAAGTAGAAAGGGTAGTTTGTGGTCCTCTGAACACTTAAATCAAAAGTTTTACAAAGGTTGTTGCCCTCTTTTAAACGAGATGTATGCTCACGATAGTACACCGGCAACCGAGTCAGGTGACTTGTTGTCATGTGAATTCCAATAGCCTTCGTTTACGTAGCCTATCATGAATACTGATCATTCACCTAGTCAGTATTTCTCACTCGCCACTGCGCACAGCATTTACTGCTTCATGCAACCTACGACAGTTCCGTGGAATTCGGTGGGCTGACCAGCAAAGATCAAAACAGTGGGTGACTAATCGGAATGTAAGCAGATGATCAATAATTTCAAAATCCGCTTCGAGAATTTGGGCGGATAACGCAAGCATCCTCACAGTACAAGATAACAGTGGTTCAGTACACTCGTGTCCCTAATAGCGCACGGCCCCCAACTGTCTTCGGGCCAATGGGGGATCCTTGTAGACCAATATGAGCCAGTGCGAGCCATGAAAAATTTAGCGTTCTGTGTGTAATCACCCCAATGAGAATAATATATAAGTGAATAAGTTTTAACCACATTTTGCATGCATATCTCATCAGTTTCTGATCTAGCTCCATTTGACAATTAAATCGGTTTGGTGGGTGGAATTTCAACTGGTAAATAAAGTTGGTACTAGGAAAGAAAGTAAAAAAAATTTCGTTGGGATTGACGGCGACTGATTGTTCCGTAAAAGGTTTCTTTAGCCTGTACGATACATGCGGTAGGAGATGAGAATGATGCACCAGCACGAGCTCAACAATGACCTCGAATCGAACCCGTACGACTGTGTTACTAGGGCTCTATTATGTAGTGAATAGAAAAAAGTGTATTCGAGTTTCTTGATCACACGGTCAACTGCTGAGACAAAAGGACCCATCGCAGAAAAATTTACTCCAAATATGGAATTGTGAACGTTTTGAAAGTTGGATGAACGAATAAATATAGCACATGAATACAAACGGGAGACGATAATCGAGTGAACTTCAGGGGTCGCTTGAGTTATGTTCACTAAGATGGTCATCATAACAACAGTTGTCTTATTCACTCTGGCAAATGGTGTTCACCTAGTGTGCGTCAGAAACCGTGCAGTAAGTGTGAAAGTGACCAGTGAGCTTTACATACATGTCTGACCTGTGTAAGATGGGCGGTTTAAAAAACACCTTGTCCAGTAACTTGCACCGTTGTTTGTGTTCCAGTAAAGTCATTGTATACTTATTGCTGCCCTTGCACGGCCACATCTGTGTGATACACTGGAGTGATGAAACACAATCAGACAAGCAAACCGCATGTGAAGAGTAGTTTGTTTAAACACTCCTGCGCTGTTGGCAGTTCTGTTTCTATTTAACGTGGTGTGTGTGTGGTGAAAACCTAGTTATTTAATCAGTAGTCTTAATCATAACATGGAGGATTTTCCAACTAACCGATCGGATGCTGTTTTCAAGTTGCAACTGAATTGGACAAAAAGTCTGCTCATCTCTATTCCTGAAGTTCTTTGTTGTGACAGTTGCTTCGAAGCGACTTTACTGGTTCATACGCTGCTTCGGAACTCTTGTACCACTTCTTCAAGTCTGCGTGCGGTTTTTATCGACGTGTCAAAAGCGTTCGATTCTATCTCACAAGATTCGATTGTCAGATCGGCCCGAGCTCTCGATGCTCCTCCACCTCTAATGCATTACATTGTCGACTCTTACAGGAATGCTTCCGCCACGCTCAATGGCTCTGCTCTCCCATCCCAACGTGGTGTTCGCCAGGGTGACCCATTGTCCCCGCTTCTATTCATCATGGTAATGGATGAGGTGCTGGGTCCATCTCGACCGGAGCTTGGCTACCAGTTCCACGACGGTTTCGCCTACGCCCACGATCTGATCCGTCTAGCTGAGAATCTTGCGCGAGAAGCTTGCAGCCTCCGCTAGTGCCCTGGAACCACCCGCATTGAAGATCAACACACAAAAGACTAAGCTCATGGTCATCAGCGGTGACCACAAACATAACGCAACCGACATCTCTGATGAGTCTATCCACTTCGGTCCGGACATTATCCATTCACTAAGTGCCTCCGACACGGTGACCTATCTAGGTATCCTGTTCACCTGGAAGGGTGAAGCATTTACTAACCACCGTCTGCAACTTCGTACGATGCTGGATGAAACTACCAAAGCGCCCTTGAAGCCGAATCAATGTATTGAACTCCTGAGACAGCATTTGATCCCGAAGATGAATCACTCATTAGTGTCGAGCCGAGTCCTCCGTAACACGTTCAAAGCTATGGACTGTACGATTCGCCAGTTTGTTCGGCAGTAGCTCCACCTTCTTAAAGACACACCACTCAGCTACATCCATGCTCTAATTCTTTCGGGCGGTTTGAGTATTCCGAGTTTGTCTACCACTATTCCCATCTCACGCAGATCTCGAGTGGAAAGACTGCTCTCCAATCAATGTCCAGTTCTGCAGAATGTAGGCAAAGATAATTCGTTTGACTCTATCTTGAGAGAAGTGAACGTCCTGGTACGCGTTCGAGGTGTAGTAGTGACGAACACGGAGGAAACCCATGTGGTGTGGATGGATAAACTTTACCATTCGCTTGACGGCCGTGGTCTTCAGGAAGTGTCACGCTCTCCACTCTCTAATCGTTGGATGTTTAACCCAGACCGCATCTTTCCCAGAATCTTTATTCGTGCCATCCAGCTCAGATGTAGTATCTTGCAGACTAAAGTCCGAAATTCACGAGGTGGCCGAAGTGACCGCTCAGTTCTTTGCGTGGCAATTGTGATCAACCGGAAAGCCTTGCTCATATCCTGCAATCATGCTGGATCACCCATGACGTGCATTGTGCTCGACACAACAGTGTGGTCAAAGACCTGGCGAAACGACTGCGCAAGTTGGGCTGTACAGTCTTCGAGGAGTTGCGAGTACTAACGGCGAGCTCGTTCATCAAACCCGATGTGATCGTGGTTCGTGACAACGCTGCCGTAGTGCTTGACGTCAATATAGTGGATGATTACCGAAGCCAATTTACCTGGACAGACAAGATTGCGAAGTACGAGACCGACTTTCAGAATGCCGCTATTTAATCGTTCCTCCATACTTTGGGCTGTGATATGAACTCTGTTTCTCCTTCACCTGTGGCCATCTCTTTTCGCGGTATTATATTTCCCTCTCCAAGTAACGCTATTCTTCGACTGGGGCTGTCCTCCTACGCAGTCACGGATTTATGTCTACTGACTATTCTAGTTTCTCTAAAAAACTAGGACACATTTGTGCGGGGAACCTGGCGTTAACTGTTGCCACCTCTCTGACAGTTGTCTCACCATTAAAGATATCTTTCTGTCCAGATGCGTGAACCTTGACTGTGATAGCACTTCTGTGCCCTGAAGAGCTTTTGATTTTGTGAGACTGACCATTCACCTATTTTCCTTTTATTATTTTTCGTGTATTTTCAAAAAAAAATTTTAAACCCGTTTGTTATATACGACAAAAATAACTTTTCATTTGATGACTGGCCTACTAACGCCTGCAATTCTTGTGACAGGACTTGTCAACTATTCAATGTTGCTAACTACGCAGCCTCCCACATTTGACAGACAGCTTGTTCTCACATTCACCTTTTTACATTTTTGCTGCCTAATTTTGGTGTCACTGTTTGTTCTTTCCTTGAACCAAGATGTGTATACTCTTCTTAAAAATAAAAGATATATTGGTTGGTCCTTGTATGGTTCTCGATGTCGTCTATGTTATCGTTATTTGTCAACGCTTCACTTGAAATCAGTATCAACCGCTAGCCATTTTTGCGTATAGTTGAAACAGTTAGTTTATAGATGAAATGTCCGATATATAAAGCAAATTACCTCCCACACAGCGTACTCAGGCAGGAATATTATGTTCCTTAGTTTTTTGCCGTATTTGCCGCAACCTGATGGTTTGTGAATTAATGCAGACTTTTGAAGTCTGTCATATGGTTGCATACGCCACTTGGACTGTTGTTGTCTGCTGAGTTCTTGACTGTATAAAACATTATCAATGGACTTCACAGTTCTATTTAACTTCTATGGTAACTTTTGTAATCGCTTCAAACAAACGTAAAGTTAATTTCTGCGGACCCGTGTTTCGACGGATTTTTGCCTGTCATGTCAACTTTCGGCCCTACGTATTTTTTGACCTACCACAGTCGTGAGGAGCTTGATGGAATCGTTGCTTGTTTAAAAATATTTCATCCAAGTCCGCATCTATAAGCACCTGTTTCATTCATTCTTTCAAATTCTTTTTCTGATTATTTGTCATCAACGTTCAGTCCATCAATGTAGGTGTTAGTCGATTCACCCCTGAGATAGGACCTATCAAAGTGATTATACTTTTGCACCACCGCTGTTTACATAGTCGAAAATTAGGTGACAGCTATTGATCTTACAGTTTGACGGGTGGTGTGTAACTCAACTGTATCCGTCTAAGTAGGACGCAAATCGACTGCTGTAAACTGAACACCATTTACATATGACCACAACTTTCACATTCAGACAGAAATTCTAGTCAGGCCTCTTCGAAAGAAAACACTAGCCTCAAGATATCTAGTTTAAGCTCATCTGTGTAGCGTATTCACGACCTGAGGTAACCATGTTGACCACCAACGCCACTGATTCTACATTAGGCAATACTGAATTGCCATACACGAGCGTCCAGCCACATCTACTTTGAAGTAGTGCTCAGGTTGCCTGAACGCCTCAAAAGAAGGCGAGTAAACGCGGTTGAGCGTTTGAACATAGTAACCCGCCTCTATCAGTGATTTAGGTGGCCAACACGGTATCTTCATGAAAACAGGCTGAAGTCCAAACGCTGATCGTGCCAAGGATACCTACAATTGAACAGCTCTAACAAAATCAATGTCCAAGTCTCGTGTTTCTCTTCGGAAGTAGATAGCTGAAAATTCTATGCAAATGCGCCGGTTAGATGGTTGAGTTAGCCCGACATCAGCTGGTCCCTTACAAAGCTGCGGATTGATGAACGGCCTCCCACATGAGTAGACACTGAGCAGTGGTACAACCAGAACGGGGTGAATTTGCGGCCTGCAGTCGGGTGTCCGATGGAGTGCACCATGTTCTTTGACTGGACTAGGACATGGCACGTATTTTCCCGTCACAGATGGGCTTCAGCTGCTCCCGCTGGAGAACATGGACTCCATGACAACGTGTTGTCTGTCTGACGCACAACTCGTAAGTGATATAGATGTATTTGACGCTCGCCAACCGTGGATGAATCTCCAGGGAGGCGAATGAATCATTGTAGTGATCACCAGTTCTAATGAGTGTGTGCCGGTACCCTTGATGGCTGGACTCCATTCGAAGGACGTATGAACAAACTTGGTTGCCGAGCCCCGGCAACAGCAGACATGCATTGCTACAGTCTTATCAGTTTTGGACTTACTCGCTAAAGAGATCTACTACACCAGGTCCGCCTTCCTTGGTGAATCTTCGAACTACTGCAATGCCTCTGTCAGCAACTCATGACAGGTGCACTGGACATCACAGATGGATAGACTCCAACCGAAAAGCTTGTAAGCCGAACCATCAATGGTCATGTATCCCCAACGGACTTGTAACTCCGTGCTTAGCCTAGTTGCCTTGTTGGTTATGTTACTTTTGAACCAAAGGTTTCGAGTGGGTCTTCTTAAATCAACCCCCTTCTTTGGCTTGAGTAAAATTAAGGTACACTACCCACACTTTTGAACTTCTGAACATACGTGAATTACCAGTTTTCCCTCATGTTCTTATCGTAAAGTTCGACTGATGTGTCAACAACAGGTTTTGCGCACATCTCTCATTCTACCGAACCGAATCAATCTGTCCCACTTTTCTATTTTTTTGGTAAGTATTTCTGTACTAGTGTGATGAGCACGAGCGATCGCCCCATACTACTCACACCACCACTGTTCAGTAGCGGGCGACAAATTATCCGCAGTAAAAACACGGGAAGAAACATCTCACCAACATGACAATGCATTATGCCATGAAATAGTTTTGGCTACGTAAAGGAGCTGATCATTAGCGTCTGTGGCAGCCGTGACCTAATGGAACGATTGCCACATGAAAATGAGTGTTTTGTTTTTTGTCTTGTTGGAACACCTAACCCGTGTTAGTTTTCACAACAGATGACGTTTGCGCCATCCGTGTTCTTGGCTCAGATTACTAGACGATCCCTTCACAACTAAAACTGTGACAGGTTTACCACTTATTGCGGTCTGTTTAATAATTGTAAACTAGTTGTCGTTTAGTTCCGCGACAGTTGTGTAATTCAATGAGTACATGTGACAATTGTGTGAAAATAACCACCTGCCGTCACCTGACTGTAGTCTTGGAGTCTGGTTCCACAAATACTGTGAAATCTCTTACTCTCAGTAATGGCGTGATACCCAGCAAGATGACCACTAACCATGTCCGCCTCCTCCCGGTAAACATTAACAGACACCTAGAGAAACCATCCGGTGAGTGCAAGAAATGAACTTCTTAAGCGTGTGTTTGTGTGAAAACATTTTGACAGCTAATGGATTGTTCAGGTAGTTATAATTGCTAAGATAGTCATTCCTTTAGAATTAAATCGCGTACTTATGTGGATAAAATTTCTAACAGATGATTTACAAGCGACGCTAGAAGGAACACAGATATGCCAATGTTTGACCACAACTGGTACCGTAACGCGTTGTTCTAACGGGTTCTGCTTGGTTGGGAGTGTGCTGACCCATTGAATCAGAAACCACTCACCATGTGTGTCTTCTTTCATAAATGTTTGTGTGTTGTCTGCCTGTGTGTTTGCAAAAACGACACTCAGAGATCCTTTACATACACTCGGCGGTGAATTCCCCATAAAACAGTTTGAAGAGAGAAGCTAGTCAGTGTAACTGTCATCCTAACACATCAGTGTTTTCCTACTGATACGGATTACCATTTAACTACAAGTCATTCTGATCTTGCTCCATAAAATTGTTGATAGACATTTTTTGATGGATATACTCATCCGAACTTTGCCCGTTGCTCAAAATGGCTTCTGGGTGAGCACTATTCATCACAATTCTTGTAAGTTATTGAAAAGTGGAACACATCCAGCTATCGAGTGATTTTACGATAGCCCACAAATATTACCCGAACGTAACTGGGAGAGGTAGTTAAAGACTAGTGTAAATTCTCCGTTTGATAGTAACATTTTCTTATCTTCTGCCAGTTGTGAAAAGCAAAGTTCTCTTTTATGAGGTTGTCAACCAATGTAAATCGAGAGTTGAGATCTGCAATTGATCGCACTTATCCCGAAATTGCGTTTGCTATTCCTCGCCTGCAGTATTAGTCTCCACTACCCCGATCATTCTTTCTCGGAAAACTCTGTCTCTCATGTCATCTACCAGTTCACCTGCAGTTACGATGACAGTTACGATTGGCAAAACGGACTGAAACCTGCGAGAGAGTAAGGCGAAGCATATCCCCAAGCGGTTAGTGCAGACAATGACTCAATGCGGGTCAGCATACCAACAACCGAACAGAAATCCGGTGTTTTCGATCGCGAAACACATTGCAACAGATCATGTGGTTGACTCTGTCACTTCGTTAATGGTCCTGTTACGCAATCACAACCGTAAAATGTTGGCGTTTTCCAGGGCGTTGTCAATCGAGCGTCACCCGCCGGCCCTCTGTTGGCAAACGGTGCCGACGCCATAAGTTTTGTTGCCGTGGCAGTGAAACCGTTGACCCAACTTTGATTTCTGCCATGTGGCGTTCGTTTTTTCATTGTTTTGTCGTCATGCTCTAAATCTATGCAACAGAAATTTTTACGTAATAGACTGATGAGAATAAACAAAATGCTTCCATCTCGCAATATTTATTTTCTTACTGTAGTGTTCAACTGGATAAAGTTAATCTGGTTTTTCGAAGTAATTTGATTAGTCAGTATTAAAGAGCTACATGTTATTGTTTGCTATTTCGTTAATCTTGGATGGTCATGGTTATTTTTTCTTCGATCCCACATTCCTTTACTTTTTCCACTCCTGCAAAATGATTGTTCAAGCTCTTTCTTGTCCACTCTATGCGGTGTGTGCCTGTCTCAAAAAAACTAATATCATGCTTCTTGAGGTTTTGTACCAACATCAACGTCTGAATATGACATCCGGTTATTGGTTTCTACCAGTTGTGCCAACCTCATCATTCACATGATCGATCGATATCGCCAGCAAGAATCTAATTTAATTGCGGCGGTTTATGCTTCAGAAAGAAAGTTTGGAAACCCAGAAACCGCACATCTTTTAGCAACCTACCAAGGTCAAATGTCTGTGTTTAGGAACATGTTATTGTAGGTAATTTTGTGTAAAGTTGCATGTTATCCATTTCGTGTATTGATTTTGCCATAGCACTGACCACAGTTAAGCACTGTTTATTATTTTCTAGTGCCAACCACTACGAATGGCGGTAAGCTCAAACAAGCAGACACTGGAGAAGCCGATGAATGTGCCAGCTGAACAGTGTGCATTAGAAAATGCACATCGGAGTGGTGAATGACGGTGGTGACTTTTCATAAGTGTTTCTGCTTTTACGGTATCTCACAATTTTTGTGCACGTGAGCACCATCTGTGAACTATTTTCGGAAGAATCGATAGAAATGTACATATGTACATAAGTATATATATATATACTTGTCGTCACACATTCAGCAAGTGAATACACCTTCCATAATATGGGAACGTCACATTCTCACATATGTAACCCCGTTTACTCAGTTATTATAGATATCATTAACGAAGTGTTACAAAAACACAGAGACCAAGTGAGTGTATTCGTGTACGTGGAGATATTCAGTATCTTTCCTCGAATGACAGTTTGCTCAAATGTCCTCGAAAAAAAGACGGGCACTGAAGCGTCGCATGTACCACTACGTCAGAATCCACATTCCGTCTACTTATTGCCGACCAAATTGTGAACAGTTCGAATATTTCAATATTACACCTGTACAGTTATCAAATCTGAGGGCACTTGTTAACTTGGCTTATGCGAGAGCAGTCAGTAAACGCCCGTTATACCGTCGGGCAATCACAACATACGGTTCGACTTCAAATTTAAGACAAGGTTCCGCTAGTCGTAGATCACCTGTTTTGGAGACAGAGAGTGATGAAGGCAGCGTAAGTTAGCTGATGGAATCGTGTTGATGAGTGTTCAATTTTGCAGGATTTAGAGCAGCTTGAACTTTCCAACCAGAGTGACGTGGACAACAAAATCGGTAGGTCATCGAACTTGATCTTTTGATTGCTGATATTTTCTGTAAGCACTTTCGTCTAAAACTTTGGTTTGTGATTTCTCCTCAGGTATCATAATTTAGAAGGGGCATGTTTGTATTTCATCGTTCATGATGCTGTAGTTTGTCGAATCAGAGCTCTGTTAGTTATCTGTCACTACTGGGATTGTTAACGAGTGATGGGGAATTAGATTGTTCGCTGTTCATTGGTAGAAGTTAGAAGTCACTGACTGTGTGGAACTCCTCACCAAGTATCTCGGCATCGGTCGTTATATATCCTTCTTCTTCCGGCCTGTTATCGTTTTTGTGCCGAGAGGTTGCTTGAAGGTACCAGCATTATCTGCGCAGGTATGATATTTCAGCTATTAATCGCTCATCAGTAAAGACAGTATGTGGAGGGAATTCCTCCTGATCGTTGCCTGAGAACTGTAAAAGGACACCCTCGGAATTTTTCCTCATTTAAAAGAGGAGAATCTGCTTTGAGGTTTTCCTTCATTTTGCCACGTGAAGTTCGGTATACGACAGTATAACCCCGCCAAGTCACCGGGAGCTCTGAGAATACATGTTTAGATGACCTAGATGCCGGTTACACGAGAGGTTTCTTACTCCAAAAACATTACGTGTGGTTGCTCTCTGTATTCTTTCAAGTTGAGGTACCTCGCTTTGAGTACACGGAAACACTTCAGTGTAGCGGTACACCAGTTTCGAACGAATATCAACGTCAGTTGAATGCACTAAACAGAAGAAAGAAAACTTAGTATTTAATACACTGTCCGGCTTGCTCTATTTGAAAAGAAACTCTGTATCCGAGTATATGCCGTTGTTAGAAGAACTCAACAGTAGTGAGTATCTCTCTCTCGATCTAGAGTACAACCCCGCCCATCAAGACCTTTAGAGGAGTGTACTGATCACTGATACACATCTAACTCTAGACCAGTGATTAACACAATCCTTCCTCACTACCATACTTGTCAGAGCTTCAATCCTGATTACCAAACTGATCCACATTATTAGTGGGCTTTAACAGATAAAAAAAATCTCAAGCTTAGTGATTCTTTACGAGGCAGACTTCCCGGAGAGTTTGCACGAAGGCCCAAGTTGACATAAATTTTGGTGATGAAATGATGTTCAATCCATAATATGTGATCACTCGAAGGAGAAGGTTTCCTTTCAAGCAGCCACAGTGTTCTATATTGAGGCGATCATCTAGCCATCATAAATTCTCAAAGTAATGATAAAACGCATACTAGTTCAATTAGTTCTGTTATTTCAACTTGAAAAGAAGCGCTAATCTTGAAGGCAATTACCAAAGTCAACAGGACAGTTACTGTGTCTCATCTCGAATCAATGGGATAATCTTCGCATTACTCAAGCAGATGTAGTCGACCGTTCAGGTGTAGTAATCCGGTCGTGTCTAAGATGAGATCACGTTTTGTCGCACTGTTCATGAGTGTATATACTAAAATTCGCTCTGTGTTATAATCACATGTTCTACTGGCCTGCTGTGGACTACAGAAGATGTGAAGTAGATATGTGTACGTCAGATCAAGACGATTTTTCACGAAAAATTGCGAATTAAATTGGATAAGTATTAAAGTAAACATGTTGATCACTAATAAGGGTTGCTAACCATAAAAAAAATTCTTTTGGTCCAACAGCTTTGCGTCACGACGATGCTCCACTACGCAGACAAATTTAGAAAACCCCACCCCTTAATGATAAACAGTTGATGTGGCACTTCAACCCCACACAAAAATACGTAAATCAGTACACCTACAAACATCATGCCTTCAGCTGTTTTCGCAAATAAGTGAAATCACATGCCATACTCCTTTGTATTTACACTAAAGTTGTTGTACAAACCTTCCTGGCTCAAGGACGATCGTGCACTAGGCGGCACTACATCTAATCAGTGCAGTACATCATCACAACACCTACCGTGTTTGACCAAAGTTTATCCACAGTTACCGGGACAAGCAGTTGTGTTCAATACGAAATTTAATTGTGTTTAGTGAGCTTATCTGTAGCCTTATCTGAGCATTTCTCATCTTCTTTTGGTTAACTCATGCAGAACTTAATGAACACGTTATAAGTTGCTACCTACCCCATGGGTCAAAAACTCGAGTCGTCTCTCTACTGTTTCGCCGTTTTTACCTCATTGACGCAAAGCACTTTACAAAAATAGATATAGTAAACAAGTGACAAACATGACGAACCCAGCCGAACGTTGTTTTGTGATTTCTGGTTTTTTATTTGAGCCAATAGATTGTTACCGTTGTCACACCTGTTTGTTACATGGGACTGACTGGTAGGCGATTTGCCATCACTATATCTATCACAAAACGAGAACTCTTCCTTGTGACAATGCTTGTTATAGCCCAGCCGTATATATCGATATGAATTAAGGAGTGGTCAGATTATCACCTGACCACTCCTTAAATTATAAACTGGTATACTGTCTATAGTGTCCAGAAACATTTGGAGACATCACGATAGGGCAGCCAAGAGTAGACAGTTCTAACTAACTCGAGCCCAAGCACGGCAGCAGTGAACATCAGTGCCACCTCTATCGACTTTTAAAAAAGCTATCCATGTGGTTGTTTTTTAGATATCAAAGGGGTCCGTATGAGTGTGTATGCACTCACCACGACGGTCCAAAATGCTCAAGTGGATAAATTACCCATTTGTCCGATTTGCCTGATGGAGTATGAAGAAGGAGATCTTATCATAACGTTACCTTGTTTTCATGTTTATCACAAAGGATGTGTGCAATCGTGGCTTCATTCGGTAAGTTCACCTTGACCCATTTTGCAAGTACTGTGCAAACCAAAAGTCCGAGTAGAACGTTATGAATAAACTGAGCAAACATGTGTTGTGACCGCAAAAGACGCTTGACCTGGGAATTCGTTTATTGCGCAAACGCCCGTATAGGTCATGTCAAAAATCAAACCACAAACGCGTACACTCATTTGCGCGTTAGACATGCATTCACATACGTCATTGTCATTCGCCTTGGTGGAAGTTCTGTCGTAGCGCGTATACACTGTTTCAATACTCTCTTCTTGTCCTTCGTCTTCCTGGTGTTCGAAGCTTGCCCTTTTGTTCCTGAATGTCTCCTGTGGGTAACATACTACTCGTGAGTGGTATACTACTCACAACGAAACTGCCTGTCATACAACACATGTACGTTGCATTAGTTTGCATGCTGTAAATTGTAATTCACTGCTGGTTGAACTGAACCAAATTTAGAAGTTTTACTCAGAAAAATGTGTTTTATGATGTTGTTCTTGATCTAATTAGTAGACAACTTATTTAGTTAGGCGTACAGTGGACACCTTCGGGGAATGAAAAACATACCCACTGTGAAGCGCCTCTAATTTCACAAGTGAACTGCTTACTACTGTCTACGTTTAAGTAGCCCGATATATTTAAACATTTTCCAGATCGCCCTTAACAATGTAGGTAACATGTTCTGACAGATAATGATGTAGAAGTGTAAGAACATATTTCGTTTGCTGTATAGTACATTCATGTCAATGTAGGAACGCCACGTCCTCCTTACGGCTGAAAATGTCCTCCGGTGCATAACTTCGACATAAACGTCACACCTGCTGCGTTCAATCCCTAACCCCACTTAACGCACATTCCGTAGACGCATCGCCTAGTGCTCTTCAGCGATTAGTTTCCCCCATTCGGACCTTTGTAACTAGTAAGAAATCGTTGATCCCAGTTGTCTTCGTCATCTTCTGTAATGTCCGTTGCCGAAGTCGCTCTGAACTTGGATTACCTCGGCTTCGCACCGAGAGAAGCCGTTTGTGAACTCTCCATTCAAATGTCAGCGGAGAATTCTGAGCTAATCTAGCACCTTTCTTAAACTGCGCATTTCTGCTTCCCATGAGTCTTTCGCGTCATCTTTTTCCGTGCAGTATTTGGGGTGATCGTTAAGATCCGACCAACTTACACTTTACTGCATCATCATAACAGCCATGAGCCTGACCAAAAGGTACTGTGGCTCGGGCCGCCGTTCACCTCAACAGTGACGTGCAATATCCTAGAAGAAAACGTTACTAAGAAAGTTGAAAATTATTAAAACAAGACTAGCGGAAGAATTAGAAGTGGTATGGATACAAGTACGCCATTGTCTGCGACACATTGCCATCTGGGATAGCGTCTCTAACCAGCGGTGTGAGTGATCACGAGGACCCCATCCAGGCAGGCAACACCTACCCACTTTGCTCAATGGAACAGTCAGGGTCTTCACATTTCGTGACCATGTTGTTGGTTGACCACCACGCGGTTTTACCCAACTGTTGGTGGCCTCAGCGTACAATGCCCGGTACAGTAAACGATTAGGTGACATACGGAGTACGTGACCCAACCATCGCAAGATGTGGGAATTAAAACAAAAGAGCAGATGTAGGCGTAAGTCAGTGGTAAGAATTCCGTCCAGAAGACGATTGGTAATTCAGTGGCACAGGTACAAATATAGTGTTTACAACATCGAAGAGTTTGGAGCTGATAGATACAATGCCAGTAGGTTGATGGACGCAGCCACCAGCTTCTCACTAACGCAAACTTCACGGATCGCTCGTTCAACGTGGCTCGTGGTTTAAAAGAACTCAATCGGTTATGCCCTAGTACTTGACTTACAGTTATTTTTCAAGAGGATGAATGGTTATAATATGAAAAACCTGTCTGTTTTGCAAGCAGGAGACTCTCTGTAAAGTGGTATCTCTGCTTTCAAATAACCACCCTAGAAAAACAGGTAGCTGTTCATCAGATGTGTATTGATGTTATAGTGACGGCACAACTGGGCTAAAGATAGAAATACTATTCACGCCAAACTGAAAAACTGGATGTGATAATTTTAATTTATCGTTCAATTACTGTCCGAATCTGAATCTCACATTCAGCACCCAGTCAGTGATGTTACATGGTTATTTTGTTATTCGTGATCCGTTTGCTCGATCTGGTGGTTGAGTCCTATCACCGCCCACTGCCGGTTCTGGTGTTTTCCGAGGTGTGATCGTTTCACTGCTCTTGTTCCAATTTTATGAAATATTCGTGACCGTACTTGCTAGAATCGTCTTACTGAAGCTTGCAGACGACGTGTTTTTAGGTGGAAGAGTCAAACCTTGTTTTCTCTCCCGTCTTTGTTCAACGGTTTGTCTGTATGGTTTTGATGGTTTCAGTCCAGACTTTTGTTGCCGACCGCCTCTAACTTAATGCGTACGCTCCTACGACTTGTCAAAGATAAGGAACCAATATACTGTACTTCCTCATGATGGGCCATTTATTCATGTAAACAGTGAACTAGTAACTTGGTTCCTTTTTGTTAGGTATCTAGGAATCACCTTTGAGTAACAGCGTGCCATTTTGGTGCGTACGTGCACTAAATTAAGACTTTCTCTGGTATACGCAGCAATACCAGAGGCGAAATGAAAATACCGATAATCATGGAGACCGAAGATATACTATGCGATAATTACAAGTGGTCTCGATCAGCTCTAAACGACACCGATACGCGAAGTAGCTAGGGGGTCTAAGGATCCCACCGTCGAGCGCGCGAGCAAGCCGGAAGAATGTGTATGACGTCCTTACCGCGCATAGGTCGACAAGCATACAAACATACAAATGCGTCGAGCAGACGGCAGGCAAAGATCCTTAGGTTCCTATGTATAATGTGAGCTAAGATTTTGTTAAGGATTTCACACATCGTACAGCAGGCAGACCGGGGGTATCTCCAGGTCACTACACCATGACTTCTTCATTGTATTGACGAATGAAACAAAGCCATAATAGAATTTATCCGTGTGAATCTGTCGATATCACATTACTTAGTCTGTCGAATTATCACAGCATATGCACCTACTCAACGGATGCACGGTTCCCCGCTTATTTCACTGGAGCCATTGCAATTAAGTGTTTTTTATGTAGATGCGTATGCCTATTCAGAGAGAACAACGGTTTCGAGCGAAGGTAAGTTTTTGGCAACTTTTTCAAATGCACACAAGTTAAAACTAAACAATCAATAAACGAATGGAATATGGGTGCAACTTCTTATTCCGAGTGACTTCATAACTAGGGTGTTACGGGTTTCTTAAGTTAATTATCTGTGATTTGTCAAAGATGTTGAGAAGATAAACGATACCAATTTGCGTATTGAAGTGTATGAGCCTATTATTTCACCTTTGTTATGTGTAACAGCTGACAATAACACCAGAAGTGGTTACACCATCTCGCAAAACTGGTTTCCTGATTCCGTTATTCAAGTATAGCACGCTGTTAAATAAACTGCACACAAAATTAAGTGGAAATACATATCTTTCATCATCCACACAATCCACAAATGATCGCAGCTGTCGCATTCCCAAAGAATTTCCAGTCGGCCCCTTTCGAAAGGAACAACCAAACTCAAGTTTCGTTTCTGTTGGGGCTCGTCAGTAGTGTTTATCCGTGCCTACTACTCATCAGTAATCAAACTACCGCCTAACAAGTTAATAGTTTCTATGATTTCAATTCAGAGAGAAGTCCTAGTCAAGGGGTCGTCAAGTGGAGTTAACAGGACAGTTACTGTGTCTTTGCTCATGGCGATCAGGCAATCACAGCTTTACTCACAACCAAATGTGACTGAGCGTTTACACACGATGATGCAGTCCTGCTCAGTGTGAGGTGGATGACGTAGTTGTCAACACAGTTGTCTCACAAAAGCGCGGCCGGAGTTCTAGTCCCGGTCACCACAAGAATATACGCTACTGACGAGCCATAACAGGAGCAAAGCTCGAGACTAGTGGTCATTTTCGATAGGGACCGACAGAGAATTCTAAGCGACAGCTGGGGTCAATTATGGTTGATTTTCAGTTTGCAGGAAAACAAAAATCCCCTAATAGTCGTCAGTAATACAGATTTGATAGATATGTTACGATAACTGTTCACCAACATGCGTTCATCTGTTATTGCAGGGCGAAGGTTGTGCAATGTGCCGACTGGCTCCATACGACTTGATTCACAAAACGGAGACGCAGATTATTAGCGATTTGTTTACAACCGACAATGGAAGAACCGGAGGCCAACCATGAACACTGAAAGTTTCATTACAACTAATCTGTTAATTTATTTACCCACTTAATCATCCGACCATGTATGTCCTTTCATAGTATGTACTGCGAATTGTAAAGTGGATCGGCTTTCCGTCTTTTGCATTGCTCTAAAAATGAAAAAGCAACATGGTGATAGACATTGAACACCATTTGTGATCGATTGCAGTATTAACATCAGCCTGTCTCTTTAAAATACAGTATACTCACGTTTTGCTCAAAACGAGGTTGTGTACAGATGGCCACTTCTGACAAAGACAATGTAGTGGACAAGTGAGTATGCGCCTGACCTTCGTCCACAAACAATTTGAAACTTCTTCCGTGGAACAACGCTCGAAAAGTGTAACGTACAAGCAGGCCATTTTTTTAACTCTGACTGTCCGAAAAAGTCGTGGACAAACGTTAGGGCGACGTGGTCACACCGGGAGACAGTGTTCTTCTGAGGTAGGGTTTCCAGCAACAGTCCTTTAAAAGAAGACAACACAAACAAGGGGGAGCCATGCACACGACTCACACAGACGAAAACTAAAACGGCGCCGACAACATAGCAACACGCTTCATTACACAACGCCAGTTCAATTCGTGCGTGCCTGCTGGTTCCGACCGCACATTACAAAAATGTCCGCGTTAAACTAGCTTGAAGAATGTAATGGTAGTGTAACGTGCGGTCGAAACCAGCAAGCGTGCACGGGTTGAATTTGAATTGTGTAACAAGGTGTACTAGTGTGTTGTCGGCGCTGTTTTAGTTTTCACTTGTGTAAGTCGTGTACATTGTTCACTGTTATCCATGAACAGTTTTTCTTGGTCCAATAATCACGAAAAAACGCTCCATACTTTGCTTCACCATCTTCGATCTACTGCTGTTTAAAACCGTTTTCTGCCAAAGATCATTCAACTGCAATTACAGATGCTTCTCCTACCGGAATAGGTGCGGTTCTTGAACAGTGTGGTAGACCTTTTATATGCATTTCATGTCCTCTGTCTAAAGCCGAACGTGGGTATTCTCAGACCCAACGTGAAGCCCTTGGAGTATATTGGGCTGTTAAAAGACTCATAAATACCTTTTTGGACTCTCATTCACTATTGCAGCAGACCATAAAGCCTTAAAATTTCTGTATCATCCCAGCAAGTCACTGGCAAAGTCATCTGCTGCCATAGTGCGACGCTGGAGCATCGCCCTCAGTTCTTACAATTACACAGTCATTCATCGTAGTGCAAAAGCTATTCCCCGTGTTGACTACCTATCCAGATTTCCGTCGCCTGACTCAAACTATGACAATGCTGACTGTTTACTAAATCAACCACTGCCAGTCAAAGTAGATGCACTTGTGTGCGATACTCGTAAATTCTTTGGTCCTATTATCTCTGCCTCAAGACGTGTCTGAACACAGCAGAAGCGGCGTAGATTTCCCGCATTTTACTGTCGCCGTGAAAGTCTGTCCATTACTCCAGATGGATTACTGTGTTTTGATGACCGTGTTGATATTCCACCGACATACCTGGTTTGCCACGTATTCAAACTATCTTGCAATTTATTTGGACCGTTGACACTATTGGTACTGTTTGATTGCATGTCTGCATTTTCTCGTTTGCTCGACCGCCCAAGGTCACAATTAACATTTGCAATTTTCGGTCGCTAGCTACTGGTTTGTCGCGCTTTGCTTCTGTTGTGCTT
>JTDE01001931.1:0-12502 GCA_014338405.1 Paragonimus skrjabini miyazakii | reverse complement strand
ACAGACTGGGTATTAATCTGTTGGACCAGTTCCAACAAATTGGAGCGGTCACCATTACAGTTCCGCAGTTTTTAGACATGGAGCCCGCCTTGTGGTTTATGTATTTTGAGGCGGAGTTCTGCAAACGGCGTATTACCGCAGATCAAGCAAAGTTTCGTCAACTTTTTGCCCGGCTTTCTAAGGAGGTCACAATGCAATTACGTGACTTCCTCCTAAACTTACCCACTGAACATAGGTATGAAGCCCTAAAGGAAGCTGTGATTAAACGGATCATACCATCTGATAGATCGAGGCTACAGCAACTATTTAGAGATCTACAGTCAGGTTATAAACGACCGTCAGATCTGTTGCATCAAGTGCAACAGTTGCTAGGTCCCTCATCTATGGATGAGGCACTCCTCAAGGAGTTAGGGATGCAGCATCTCCCGACGAACACACAGGCTATCCTCACAGCTGCTAAGTCGCCTTCCTTGTTAGATGCCGCACAACTCGCAGACGAAATACAAGACCGTTTTTGTACTGGCCCCTCTGCTTCACTCACAGCGGTGACGAGCCGCACAGCAAAGACTCCCAAGAGTCCTGACTTTTCAGCATCGCAGGAATCATCCTGCCTGTCACCGCCAGACGATTGGCACACTGTTTGGGCAGAGATTGCAGCCCTTCGACGGGATTTCGCTCGCCTTAGGACACGTTCATCCTCCCGTCGACGCCGGAGTAAATCTTCCCGTAAATGCTCTCAGATGTCTCATGAATTGTGCTGGTATCACAACACGTTTGGCAATCGGACGAAGCATTGCGTCGCCCTGTGTAAATACTTCAATCAGGGAAACGCTCAAGCCGGCCCGTAATTGCGACAAACGTGGCCGGCACCCTTCCTAGCAGTCGCCTCTTTCACATTACGGATTTAAGTCCTGGTCGATACTGGGGCGGGAGTCAGCGTGGTTCCCGTGCGATCTGCCAGAGCGATCTCAACCTCTTTGCCTATGCTTAATGCCGCTAACGGCACGCCCATTCCCACCTGCGGTCAACGTTCACTCACGCTTGACCTCGGTCTCCGGCGAACATTTCGCTGGGTTTTCGCAATTGCAGCCGTACCCTTCGCTATTTTAGGAGTCGACTTCCTTCAGCATTTCGACCTCATGGTCGATACCCGAAGACGAAAACTGATCGATTCCCGCACATAGCCTGGTGTCAACGGCAACCAAGCATACGCAGAGGCCATCAGTCTCCTTATCCTCCAACCTGTGACCCCTAAACCTTACGCATCTCTATTCTCGGATTTTCCACAGCTCATTCGGTCCACGAACGAGCCACTCCCAGTCACTTCCGCTTGCACGTACCAAATTAGGACCATAGGTTCACCAGTGTCCTGTGGGCCAAGACGTCCGGCCCCGGACAAACATAAAATAGTTAGGGCGGAGTTTGAACACATGCTCGAACTAGGGATAATCCGTTCTTCTAAAAGTCCATGGGCCTCTCCTCCCCATATGGTCCCAAGAAATCAGGTGACTGGTGCCCTTGTGGCGATTGTCGTGGCCTCAACAAGGTCACAATCTCTAATGGGTATCCTACCCCTCACATTCAGGATCTGACTGCTTGCCTTTCTGTCAAAACTTTGTTCAGTAAGATCTATCTGGCCCGCGCTTACCACCAGATCCCAGTAGAGGAGGCGGATATCCCCAAAACGGCCGGCATCACGCCTTTTGACATGTTCGAATTCTTTCGAATGTCATTTGGCCTTACAAACGTTGCACAAACTTTCCGGCGTTTCACTCGCGAAGTATGCAGAGGCCTGGATTTCCTCTATCCCTACTAAGACGACATACTAGTGGCCAATTCTTTCAAAAAAGAACATTTGCAACAACTACGTTCCTTGTTCGCCAGGTTAGCCAAACACGGGGTAACCGTCGATGCAGCTAAATGCGAATTCGGAAAGTGTAGTATAAAAATTTTTAGGCCACATCATTTCAGCTTCTGGCGTCCACGTTTTACCGACAAAGGTAAGTGCTGTGAACGATTTTTCTGAGCAACCTGTTTCGAACAACTTCGACGTTTCGCCGGTCTAGTAAATTACTATCGCAGGTTTATCCCCCATTGTGCACAACCTCTGCAACCCCTCACGGACTTACTCAGAAGCGGTATACGTAAACTCAATTACACGGATGCAGCGCGCACGGTTTTTGTCGAGTTTAAGAAGGCTATATCCAATGTCACTCTTTTAGCCCATCTAGATTCTCAAGCTCCACTTTCTCTTTTTACTGATGCCTCGGACGTAGCCGTCGGTGCCGTATTACAACAAATTGTCAACGACCAATGGCAATCCCCAGGTTTCTTCTCCAAACGTTTGTTACCTGCCGAATCTCGGTATGGCACGTTTGGAACAGAATTACTTGTTATTTACCTAGGTATCTGCTACTTCCGTCATGCATTGGAATGTCGTCCCTTCATTATGTTTACGAACCACAAACCTTTGATGTACGCACTTGCTTCTTAATCAGACAGGTACTCCCCCAGGGGGAACAAACACCTGGACTATGTTCCGCAGATTGCCTGTGACATAAGGCATGTTTCGGGTGCCCTCAACCCTGTCGCCGACACACTTTCAGGCGTCCACGCTACCCTAGTCACACCTGCTTCTGTTGACCCTAGTGACCTAGCTGCGGCCCAGGCGCGGGAGCCTGAATTCCAAACTTTCTTGCAACGCTACTCCTCAAAGCTGCGTGCCGTTCCGCTGCCTAATGCAGACGGAACCATTCTTTGCGATATGGCTACGGGTATTCCGAGACCTGTAGTGCCACTAGCCTACCGGCGTGCTATCTCCAACCAGCTTCACAACCTCTCGCACCTTAGTGTTTGCGCCACCGTTAAGTTAGTGACGGGTCGAATTGTTTGGCCTAAGGTTAATTCAGACGTTCGTAGTTGGACACGCGCTTGCCTACATTGCCAACGTCCCAAGGTGCACAAGCACACACGAGGCCCAGTTTCTTCATTCGGTCTACCAGATGCCAGGTTTTCACACATCCACTTAGATTTAGTTGGACCTTTGCCACCTTCATGTGGCTACGTTTACATATTAACCAGTGTTGACCGATTTACAAGATGGCCAGATGCCATCCCACTAAAGAATTGCTCATCCGAAGCTGTCGTGAACGCCTTCTTGGAACGTTGGGTGGCCAACTACGGATACCCTACAACCATTACGACGGACCGCGGTTCGCATTTCGAATGCCCAACATTCGAAGCTATGACGAACTTTCTTGGATGCTGGCGCATTCGTACCACGGCATACCATCCGTCCTCAAACGTTTTCATAGGCAACTTAAAGCTTTGCTTTGTGCCGCCTCTAATCTGGCATGGAGTGAAATCCTTCCCTTTGCTCTTCTAGGGATCCGAAGCACATTGAAGGCTGATCTTCAGTGTAGCCCGGCAGAGTTAGTCTATGGCTGCACCTTGCGTCTGCCTAGTGAATTTGTTTCATCTCCTCCATTAGCATCTTCTGTTCCTTAAACCTTTGCTTCCACACTGTTTCGATATATACGACAAGTTCAACCCACACACCCACGTGAACAAAATAGGCTAGTGCAGATGCACAAGGGTTTGGCCAACTGTTCACATGTACTCGTCCGCTGTGACGTTGTACGCAAGCCGCTGCAAACTGCTTACTCGGTCTCCTTCAAAATGCTTCGACGAACGCCAAAGCACTTCACGATAGACCGTCATGGTCGCCATGACACCGTTTCTGTCGATCGTCTGAAAGTTGCCTACGTAGACGACGACATTGTCCGAGCCTCCGTCAGCTATCCGTGGAAACCCCCGTCCCTACATCGCCCCCTCCGCCGGACAACACCTGCCCTGCACAGCACGTGATCAGGACGTCGCGTGCATTTACTAAAACGCTATGTAGATATTTTTTATTACGCGTAATTTTTTCCCCTCAGTAACCTTCCATTTCAGAAACAAACAAAAACCGCAAAACACAAAAAACGACAAAAAAAGAACATGTTGTAGAGCAATACGTGAAGGCCAACAAACACTAGAAGGTTACGTGGTGAGCCTGTATATGTTTTTTGCTTGCCAGATACCTATTTTCTTTCTGCATTACAGGTAACGCGCAGGGCACGGTGGGGGGAGAGCTAACTCCCGTCTGTCGTTGTAGCAGTGGGGAAAGCCTACCTCCCATCTTTTTCTCTTTGAGTTTTGGTGGGTTGGATAACCCGCTCCGACAGCACCACCCTAGGGACGCATGGACAGTTCCGGATATTGCAAGCAGACCGACTCCTCTTCACCGTTGCCAACCTTCTACGTGGCATATGTAGCTGTTATTCAACACGCCTGCCCCCCACTCAACCCACGGTAACTTTAGTGTCTCCAGCTCTGTTTCCCATTTTTTCTATTTTGTCGAAGGCTTTCATGCTTGAAGCCTTTTAGGGGGGACCTCTATAGAAACACACTTGGTTTGCCACGTATTCAAACTATCTTGCAATTTATTTGGACCGTTGACACTATTGGTATTGTTTGATTGCATGTCTGCATTTTCTCGTTTGCTCGACCGCCCAAGGTCACAATTAACATTTGCAATTTTCGGTCGCTAGCTACTGGTTTGTCGCGCTTTGCTTCTGTTGTGCTTTGCTTACAGCTTGCTTTCCCGGTCTACTTGCAATTAAAGGCGTTGTTCGCTAATCGGTTTTCTGGTTTAACTATTGTGTAGAACAGACACGATTCTAGGAAGAAACGTTGTAGTCCTCTACACCTTGCAGACTTGCATTCCGGACATTTGGGAGTTGATAAGATGAAGTCGTTTGCACGCTTATCTTGCCGGTGGCCGGAATTAGAATCAAATATTAAACATACTGTCAAGAATTGTACCAAATGGTCACGCAAGATTCATGCGAAACAATCATGATGACTTTCGTGGCCTGTTACGTTTGAAACATTTCAGAGAGTTCATGTTGATTACTGTGGTCCTTTTCCGGGAAAATACTACGCCCCAGTGATTAATGATGCTTACTCTAGATGGCCTGAAGTTTTTCTCACTTCATCGCCGAGTGCAGACTTTACACAACATGCGTTGAGAAAACTATTCTGTCGCGAGGGTGTACCCGCTGCTTTGGTCACCGATAATGATATTCACTTCACTGTCAACTCTTTAAAGGAATGGATTAAAGGACTTGGGTGTTGGCATTTGTTTACTGCTCCACGACATCCACAATCCAATGAACTTGCAGAAAATTTTGTACGCACACTGAAGTCTGCCATTGCTCTTCTAACACTTGATCGAGGGATCGATAATTTTCTCATGCAGTACAGAACTGCATCACATTCGGTGACTGGAAAGATTCCCGCGATCCTTTTTAAATGTCGTTCTCTGCGTACAAATCTTGACTGTGCAAAAATAGCTGGTGTTACATTTTTAAAGGCAACGATTTATCTCCTACTAATGGAATAGTTCTTTCCTCTCATGGAAACCGCATGGTTAATATTTTTGACGTAGAAGGCCTTACCTGCCATCGAAAACATGGTGATCAGCTTGAGTTCAATGTTGGAGGTCAGTCTGTTAACAGAAATCCTGTTGCTTCGAATTCCAGTGAGTCCTTTCTAGATAATCTTGTTGCATTGATAGCAACTGACGTTACCGAAGTAGAGGCTATTCATAAAGTAGACAAAACATTTGAAGAACCGATAGTCAGTGGATCTGAATGTTTGGAATTAAGACCATTAAGGAATTACAGATATCCACACGCTCATTCGAGGTTTCGCGGATGTGATGAACACAACTGACACGATTTGTCTCCTTCTGTTATGCAATTGTTTTACTATTCCAGTATTGTGTACAATTTGGTGATATCTGCGATTCGACAATGTGCGTTCTGTGATGTTGTGTTTAATTGTGTCTTGCAATTCTTATACTTTCGGTCGTTAACCCATATAGTTCAATTCTAATTACATTAGAGACCTATGTGACGTCAGATAATTCCAAACGCGGCGTAAGATTGCGAAGCATTAAGCGTGGTAGGTAGGAAGATATTCAAAGCTAAAACCTTTGCAATGCAGCTTGTTCATTAGCCAAAACATCAACTCAAAATGAGGGGACAGAAGTGATGCGCGGAAACACCCTTTTTTTATTCAGTCACATTCGAAAACGATGATTATATTTTCGAACAAATTTACAGGCAACGTTTGCATACAAATACGTGTGGTACCGAATTACAAGAGATAACCCCGAAATGTCAGCAATACAATCCTACCCCACCAGAGTGTCTGTGAATCAAGATCACGACGAAAGAACAGTCGTAATGAGAAAACAGACCAGATGCTTGACAGTTATGTAACGTGTCGCAAACTGTAAAACATTTCGACCAGCGCCCAGACCGTCCTGCGTGTAGGGTGCACTGTCCAACAGTACATAGTTCCTGAGATGCGCGTGGATGTAATACTGTTGGGGGAGAGAAAGGGAGTTTTTAATCAACATGGAATGTCGTTGGACAACATCCTACTCTGTATATGCTAGTTTCAGAAGTCACCGTCTCGCTTAACCGCTCTAAAGGGACCGAGATGTCGTGATTGTAGTGACTACTTGATGGCACCTAGACCAAGGAACACAAGTTTTTATGTGATTGAATCCGAATATTTATATTCTTGACGCCAAATTTGGCGGATTGATGTGAAGCGCAGACTAAACAAGTGTTCCCACAAACGTCAAGTATAATCCGTGCTTGAGTCTAAAGGTGTCAGGAGTTGAATCCGTTCTCATGGGTAGTGTACAGTGGTACCGTAAGCTAACTCAGAGATGGTACAGCCAACGTTCTGTATGACAGGATCCCACCAGGAACAAATGGCAGACGCTCGCTCCATTTCATTGAGTCAAATTGGGCGGTGATCGAGGCCTTGAGTATCCGATGGAAGCGCTCTACTAAGCATTCAGTACAGGGATGGTGTGTTCCTTAAGGGTGTAAACAACCCAGCAGCTGCATAAAGCTACGAAAAAGGAACCGCTGAATCTCGGTTCCTTGATTCGTGGTGATTGTAGATGGAACGCCAAAATTAGCAATCCAGTGTTCAAAGAAGGTTTTGGCAACTGTGTATTACTAAATAACTGTAATGGGTAATACCAACGGCATGCGGATAACAATCGATTGCAGTCATTATATGCGTACAATTGTTGGAAGATGGCAGTGGATCAAAAATGTCGAGGTCAGTATGGAAAAAGCGAGCTTCGGGCTGGAAGAAAGTGCCAGGTGTATCAACTGTATGCTCACGCAATTTACTCCTTTGATGCTTGACAAACTGCCATGATCGGAGGCAAACTTCTTCGGTTGCAGAGGGCTAAACGAAACTCTACGAAATCAACTCTAATGTGCCAAGTTTCCCAGGGATAAATTAAACAGTGGAAGAGGATAAAAACCGTGTGTAGACAAGAACATAGAGCAGAAGGCCTGGGAGAACCCCTTGAAACGTTGTACACGTTACCACCAGTTTGTGACGGCGGAGGGGCGGTAGGCAATTTTGAAGACTAACAAGTAGGCAAGTCCTCAAAGTTCTCACTGCACTGCTAGGCAGTAACCATTTTAGCCAAATAAAAGGAGGCTAGTAGCCGGACTAAGGTGACATCATAACGTGACAGCGCACCAACAACGACACTGGTGTCTTCATTCAGGTTTTGGATGTATGTGGTGAACTGACAGATGCAGCCTAAATGTCTCATCTCGCCAGGGGGGACCGAATAGGTCTGACATGAAAAGCAAATGGTGAAAGTTAGTGTTTGGTCTTCACAGCAAAGTGTCAGTCTTCCATAAGATTACAGGAGTAGTGCAGGCTCAAATAAATTGCCAATAATTCACGTCCATAGGTGCCGCATTTTTTGTGTGCTGTCTGTGGCTTTTAAAAGAAAAAAGCTAAGGATTGCTGCTCAACATTTACGGGTAGTATTAGGACAGCACCGGCGGTGGCTATTGATGCATCTGTGGTAAGGAGACTAGTGTTTGTGTCGCGGCTAATGAAGCTTTACTTAATGGCCTGATATAAAGCATTTTGCCATTGAGAGAGCCGCTTCGGAACCCGACATCAGTTCCGTCGGCTTGTGTTTTGGACCGACCAGGTCGGTTAGAGGCTTTGAAATGTTCGTGCAATGAGGGATGAAACGCCTATAGTAGCTGAGCATGCCAGAGAATAGTCGAATATGGATAATCGTTTTAGGGATCGGAGAAGTTGACAGAGGCCTGGTTTGATTTAGCAGAGATGTAATTCTAGTCTGATCGATACGACCTCCCTGAAAGTCCAATGAACTAGTTCTGCAGCCACACACATTGATGGTGATTTTGGCATCATATTGCGCTAAACAATCGAAAACCGCGCGAGGCTGAGACAAGTGCCCTGGTTCGAGTGACTGCCGCTCAAGATATCATCGATCTAGACTTGTGCAGAAGGCAGTCCACGCAGTGATTCATCCGTCAAGGACTGAAATGCTTCCATCGCAACAACCAGTCCGAAAGACTTCCTCGAAAGATCCAGAAGGCGTCGTAATCGTAGTCTTCGTGGTATCCCCTTTGGCAACCGGAATGTGATAATCAACTTGTACTTGGTCCAATTTGAAGAAAACAGTGGTACCAGCGAGTCCTGTGGGGAAATCCTAGATGTGTGGTATGGAATGCGTGTCCGGGATTTTGCATTTGTTGAGAGCGCGGCAATGACCACTGGGTTTGCAGTCGCTGGGAGGTATTTTGGTTGCGTGTAATCGGTAGACCGTGAATATCTCTGTTATCTTTAAATTAAAAAATATTTTGTAGCTATTGAAATTGCTGAAATTTTGTGACATGTTGCAGTTCCTAAAATCGCAGAATTCTGTTTCCTGAAGATTTTTGTGTCAACCTTCCGAGGTCGTAAGCAAAGAATTTGCGGTAGTTCAATGGCATAAAGATTATTGGAAAAATAACGCAGAGTTGCATTCTACGTTATTTCGGAGAATTGAACGTAAAATATAATGAAAATCGATGTCATAGACGTAGAAAAACATGCTTCTATTTGAATTTTGACGTAATTAAGCAGGAAAGCGTGTTTATAATTTCCAACTGTTGTTGAAACATGAATAGTAAGCTTTTTATGATAGTAAAAACATGAGGAACGCCTACAAAGCTACTTCAACGTAGGACAATGCACAGATATCTGGACAAGCAAGTCGTGTTTTATCAGCTATATTGGCCATGCTTCACTATTCGTTTGTGCCGCTGCTGTTAAATTTTCCATGAAATTAGGATGTACGCTGGAATAAAGACGAGGTGACCTTCAGAAAGAATGACATTGAAAACTCTCCCAGCTGGAAAGATTACGACACTTATAACGGCAACTGTGTAGTTCGCCGGTATTGTGCTTCAAGGCCGAAACGAGTCGAAAACGGCTGTTTAGGTGCCAAAAGAGATCTTTCAAATTTTTAGTGAAATATTAAAGGGCATATTACGGGACAAATACATAGATTTCATCGAGTATAATAAATGTGTTGCAATGAGAAAACTCAGCTATACCTAAAAATTGTTTACATTCGCACTTTTGTTGAGAAAAATGTGTCGCCATTTTTTTCAACACAAGCATCATGTTGGCTGTCCTAATCGATTTTACGTTCTGAAAATGCTTCTATCGAAATTTTCATGGTAGAATACATATTTTTTATTGAAGAAATGTTCAACTTTGCGTGGTTTTGGAGGTGTAATTGAGTTTGTAATTTTCGACAGCGTTGCGTTTGCAATGCATTGCACACGAAATATCACAGTAATTCCTAATGAGAGCTATGCCGCCGCGGTCGTTGGTTAATTATTCACCTGAATTATATGTTCAGTCTGGTTCCCTTATAGTATTTCCGGTGGAAAAGTGTCTACGTTATCACCTGGTTGTTTCTACCTACGGTATTGTGTAAACATAGGTAACACGTCCCACTCCATCATTAACAACGTGTGTATTTTTTTTGTTTTTTGCTTACTGACAATACTTGAATGTAGCTTGCCATGTGTACGTAAGTCAATGCTCACTTTTCTGAAAGATAATGACCAAGTTTGATGCTTGTCAGCCATCCGACGAAAACATTGATTCCCACTTCTACCATTTCCGTTACAGCCCTTCTATCTTCTTATCATGTACGCTTATGATTCCCGTGACTGTTGGTCTATGTTTTCGCCGGCCTCAGAATTCACTGACGACCGCCAGTATGTTATCACATTTTTGGCCAGAACTGAAAGAGATCATTATAACTTATCCCCAACGGTCCAAATACACGTCCATTCTGATTTCTCCCGTGTTCTTCTTATCAACGTTGATCATAGATTAAGTGAACTGGACAGAGCAGTTACTAGTGTGAACGCATACTACCCACTTGGGCGTTGATCATAGCCTGAGCGAACTGGACCGAGCGGCTACTAGTGTGAACGCAAAACATTTAAGATTCTACGTAATCTGCGGTCGGCCTTCGTTGATCGGCTCCAAAACTGGATTTAGGTCACGAGTTGTGCAAACAGCTATCGGCGGAAATGTGAACCGTGTAGGCGACATTATTCCGTTTGAAAAAATTCCATATTTGGAAATACCCCTTTCATGCTAGAGGAAGCATTCACAATTTCGTTACACTGGGCGTTCTAGAACACCACAAAATGCACAGCGTTTATGGTGGTCTGCCCTGGGAACAGACGAAATACAGTCAACTTATTATTCCTCATCCGAAGACATGTTAGAGTAAGCCGATTATATTATTCAATTATTTCGCTTTCAGCCGATTACCATAATAATCACGGGCGAATGACGAACCTACAAAGCTTTAGATGAAATAACTCATTACGAACACCGGGCGATCAATCATTCAAAAATTTCGGGGATCCTGAGAACAGCATGATGCGCACGAAACTATGGAAAATCGTTGGTCCTTTGCCAAGGAGCACTTTTATGCAATATCTGAATCAAACGAACGGCAGTTCCAGTCACACCCTCAGGAGATCTGTTGGCTAAAACGAAATCCTGGAAACATGATCGGCGAACTGCTGTTAACCTTGCCTCATACGAAAATGTTGTTCATTATATAATATACGTTTACATTATTGAACGCGTTCGTTATTCCGATTTATATGTCTTGCGCTGGGATTGGTAGTTGCTCCGTCCGGTTGACTTAAGCCATGATGAACACTTAATTATGCCGCATTTACTCACCTTAATAGCTGCTCCTTCCAGTTGACTTAAATTATGCCAAACTGTGCTTCATGCTTAGACACTTATAACTGCTCCGTCTAATTGCCTTACCTTACGAGTTTAGCCAAATTGTACTCCACTCCCAGACGCTTGTAACTGCTCCGTCCATTTCTCCTAACTTACCAGTTATGCTAAACACATAGGTTGACGACTGAAGTCACTGGGGACGAAAACGTGGAAGTAGAATCTTGAACTACGTATTCGATAAGTGTGGATAAATCTACAAACATCCTCTGCCCTTTTCTAGCACAGAATGTAGCCCTCGGTTTTCATGTGTTATGGATGTACTTCTGGATGATTGAAACCGTGTATCAGATTTACTCTTCATCATCATGTCTTTCGTCGCATCTGATATCTGCAGGAAATCCGTGTACGCATATATGAAGGAACTTACTTGCTTCAATTACGTCAGCAGGATAATCGTTTCACGTTTTGTTGATTCGCGCTTTCTTCGGCCCGTGTGCAAGCGGTACACTGTTAGCGGACCTACCTAAGTCGACATCCGTTGTGGTTGGTATGCGAGACTTGCTTTCCGTAATCACCGGGGAAGCGCGAACAACGGCTGAAGTAGGGGGAACTGACAGCAATAAGTATGCGAAACGTGCAATTATCAAGCGACTGAGGTTGAAGCTGTTTGCCACAGAGTGGACACTCTTTTATGTCTGCCATTCGTATACATTTGGGGTGAAAAATCAGCCGATCGGCATCACACCAATAACTGTCCATCTGTACGGGGTCACCGCAGTGTCCACACGGGAACCCCGATTTAGGCTTTTTCACCCACTTCGGTTGCATACCGCTTGCAGTTGAACCCATCGGGAAGTCGTATAAAGGTAAGCCAGTTTTTGCACGTTCCACTGCCTTACTGGCAGAAGCAATGATGTCGTAAAAGCTAGTAACCACCGTGCGGTTGTTGCAGTCGTGCAGTTTTTCAAGTACATGATGAAGAGCTTTATAGTGACGGTTGAAACTGGCTGCAGCAAACGGCCGAAGCTGCGGGCCGACCAACCGTCGAATTGGCAAGTTGTACTCTGCCAGCCACCGCTCATGAATGGGGACGTGACCCTTGTAAAGGGAAACGGAAACTTCAAAAAACCTTACCGTTGGGGTAGAAATGTTTCCGGAACACCGACAGAATGTGTATGAATGGCAGACACACCGTACGGTAGAATGTTAATTAACTTGTGTAGTGGTCAGGACTAGTTACTGAATAGACTAGGTAAATTCGAGCGTACCTCACTAGGCTATCGATGATAACAAAATGAACGAATGAGACAAAATA
>JTDE01001930.1:119128-139344 GCA_014338405.1 Paragonimus skrjabini miyazakii | reverse complement strand
TTCCGATTTTTAAATTTCATAAAATATTTAAAAATCGAGGATTTGCGCCGAAAGGACCGTTTTGCCTTTTGAACGACCTTCAAGGTGAATCCCGTGAAACGGATAATTGCCGAAAAGCATTTTCGACAAACGTGCATGGTCTATGAATCAGTCGCTCGTACAGCATCCAACGTCGCCAAATCGGCCTCAATGTTAGCCGATGCGCCGAGATTAAGTATGCGTGTGAGAGCCATCTCAAAAGTAATTACGGTACTCGAAACCATTCGTATATAATTAGTGATTTGAGGGATAAGGGCAATTATCCGTTTCACAGGGTTTGCCTTGAAGGTCGTTCAAAAGGCAAAACGGTCCTTTTGGCGGGAATCCTCGACTTTTAAATATTTTTTGAAATTTTGAAGTCAGAATTTCAAACAAAGTATTTATAGTACATCAATTGTAGATAACCAGCGTTAATGGAAAAATTAAAATTCATCGAATAAGTCCCAAAAGTATTGGTTTGGTGATGAAATTTTTTCCCACAATTTTCGCAAAAATAACTCGTTGTTGGCGTCAGCTCACTTTTTCAAGTCTTATAAATGCGATCATTGCCATTCTCAAGATGAAATACGTCATCCTATAGTCTAAGTGCTTCATTTTGCGGCGTTTCACAGATATGGTCGAAATGGAAATATACGACAATACGGTGTTGGCATTGCATTTCAACAAAAACACCAACAAATTTGATAGTGAAAAATGTATGACAACATTCCCAGCTTCCTTTCTATACGATATTTATACTATTTCTCCCTGTTTATAAGATTTCAGGTAGATACTGGTCGATGAAACGTAGCTCTTAGAAATTGTTGGAAATGACGCCATCATGTGGTTGGTTCCATCTTCAGTGTATATGAAACGGCGTAAGAAAAAGGTATCATGTCCCACTCTATCATCGAGAACCTTCGGAAGTAAATTCTATTCACTCTACTGCATTGCTCCCAACTAGATTGAGGTCGCGTGGCGCTCATAGGGAACAACATACGGAAACAGAATAAATCAAGTTGCATGCCGATCATCGGGAGATAAACCTTTCGGCCAGACGCACTATGATGTTTAGAACGCCAAGTATCTATCGCAGTGCAGAAGAGTGTTCCAATCAATATGACAATTAACGGAATCAGAGATGATGATTATTATGTAACTCAGACGCTTCAAATACAGATTTTCCATCACTTTCCGCATGTGTTCGTTCTTCAAGTTGTTCATGGTAAAAGTGGTTCGGAAGGAGCAGCTACTAATGTGAACATATACTGCATACTCAGACGCTGATCATAACTTAGGTCAATCGGGTAAAGCAGGTACTAGTGTAAACGCATACTGCATGCTAAGACGCCGTTGATAGCCTAAGTCAATCTGGTGGAGCAGCTTGTTGGAACTGGTCCACCAGATTAATACTTAGTCTGTGGTCGCTATCGAAAACCGATGGACAATGAAAGGCAAAGACCCAGCGCGTGGATCCTTGTGGATTAGTATCGACCCTGGAAAATAGAGTGCAGAGAAAAGCATGTCAAGCTAGCGGGGCACGAAGCGAGTTGTCATTGTAGCCCCAGGACGGATATTACAAATGGGGTAGCTTGACAGAAACAAAGGTAGGCAAAAAGCCAAAGTCATCAAAAATGTACAGGTGAATGCGACTACCAAAAATATCAGTTATTATAGTCGCTACAAGCTACTAATGTAAAAATATACTGCAAACTTAGACGTTATTCATAGCTTAGGTGGATCTGGTTGAAGCATCTACTGCTGTGAACCTGCAATGCATACCCAGACGTATTGCATAATAATAATTATAATGGTATATTTCTCACCACATAGCTTAGGTGAATCAGATTGGATTAGCCTCTAGTTTGAACGCATACTGCATGTTGAGACGTTGTTGACAGCCTATGTCAATCGGGTAGAGCAGCTGCTAGTGTGAACCTACACTGCATTCTGAGACGTTATTCATAGCTTAGATAAATCAGGTTGAAACATCTACTGGTTTGAACTTACAATGCATACACAGACGTTCTTTATAGCTTCAGCAAATGAGGTTGATGCATTTACTAGTGTGGACCTATACTGCATACTCAGACGTTGTTCATAGTTCAAGTGATTCCGGTTGGAATAACCTCTAGTTTGAGCGCATACTGCATGCTGAAACGTTATTGATAGCCTAAGTCAACCGGGTGGGGCAGCTACTACTGTAAACATATACTACTTACTCAGACGGCAATCACAACTTAAATCAACCGGATGAAGCAGTTACTAGCGTGAATGAATACTGCATGCTGAGACGCTGTTGATAACCCAAGTGTTTGCTATTAACTTGGTGGAACATCGCAGAACATACAGATATGCTTCTGATGTTGGTTACAATATCTGCCAACAGTAGTGAGAAACAGAATGCTGATTGTCACATACACTGGATAAGTTGTGGCTGCAATAATACGGGGAAGTCAAAACAATGACCAACAGATCTCTGACCTTTCACCCGTGCTGCAGCTATATTCACTTTCTGTGACATTGTTTATTGGTCACATGTTCAATTATTTATCATCTGGTACTTATTTAACTTTTAGACAACCAAGTTATACTGCAGGTGTTCCAGGATTGTCTGAACACGCATTGTTACCGTGTCTCGGGGTGCAGGCATCTCGGAACATGAGGCGTCCAGTCTCACCAAAGGGTACAGCTATTTTGCGTCATTTTTTATCTATCGTTTAGACGACACTTCTGTTTGTCATGAAGCACTTCAGATCACTATCTCGATCTAATCGATAGCTATTTAATTCGCACGTACAGGAGGTTGTGTGACGCAAACGGAATCCCTGTAACTGTGTGGGACGACTGTTGTTTACTTTCTCGCATACGGACTGCCATTACTGCTGGGTTTCATTATAGGTAGTTATCAGTAGGTGTTTCAATTTATCGCCTGCCTATCTGCATCCTCTAGGTTTCTACCTCAACGTTTCCCAAGTTTGATGAATTGTATAAGCAGAAAATATTGAAGACATGTCCGAGTAAGCCAATTGCAATATATATATTACACTTTCAGTTTATCGCCAATGTAGGGACCTGGCAGTTCGACAAGTACCACTCCAAATTCATACCCGGAAACGGCAATCCCGCGAAAACTCGTCAAACTGTTTCCCACCTTATATCACACGTAAGAGTTGTATATAGTATAATATACATGGATTCATCATCAAACACTGTTGATTCTGATCTACTCAGAGAATGAAATCGCTGGCTTGGTCCCGCTGACCTGGCCCATAAAGGTCTTTGTATGAAGTATGCGTTCATACATGTAGCTGCCCCAACCTCATTCACTTGAACAATGAATAACGTTTCCGAATGCAGTATTCGTTCACACAAATAGCTGCTCCACCCGAATAACTCAGGTTATCAACAACGTCTCAGCATGCAGTATGCGTTCACGCTAGTAACTGCTTCATCCGGTTGATTTAAGTTATGATTGCCGTCTGAGTAAGTAGTATATGTTTACAGTAGTAGCTGCCCCACCCGGTTGACTTAGGCTATCAATAACGTTTCAGCATGCAGTATGCGCTCAAACTAGAGGTTATTCCAACCGGAATCACTTGAACTATGAACAACGTCTGAGTATGCAGTATAGGTCCACACTAGTAAATGCATCAACCTCATTTGCTGAAGCTATAAAGAACGTCTGTGTATGCATTGTAAGTTCAAACCAGTAGATGTTTCAACCTGATTTATCTAAGCTATGAATAACGTCTCAGAATGCAGTGTAGGTTCACACTAGCAGCTGCTCTACCCGATTGACATAGGCTGTCAACAACGTCTCAACATGCAGTATGCGTTCAAACTAGAGGCTAATCCAATCTGATTCACCTAAGCTATGTGGTGAGAAATATACCATTATAATTATTATTATGCAATACGTCTGGGTATGCATTGCAGGTTCACAGCAGTAGATGCTTCAACCAGATCCACCTAAGCTATGAATAACGTCTAAGTTTGCAGTATATTTTTACATTAGTAGCTTGTAGCGACTATAATAACTGATATTTTTGGTAGTCGCATTCACCTGTACATTTTTGATGACTTTGGCTTTTTGCCTACCTTTGTTTCTGTCAAGCTACCCCATTTGTAATATCCGTCCTGGGGCTACAATGACAACTCGCTTCGTGCCCCGCTAGCTTGACATGCTTTTCTCTGCACTCTATTTTCCAGGGTCGATACTAATCCACAAGGATCCACGCGCTGGGTCTTTGCCTTTCATTGTCCATCGGTTTTCGATAGCGACCACAGACTAAGTATTAATCTGGTGGACCAGTTCCAACAAGCTGCTCCACCAGATTGACTTAGGCTATCAACGGCGTCTTAGCATGCAGTATGCGTTTACACTAGTACCTGCTTTACCCGATTGACCTAAGTTATGATCAGCGTCTGAGTATGCAGTATATGTTCACATTAGTAGCTGCTCCTTCCGAACCACTTTTACCATGAACAACTTGAAGAACGAACACATGCGGAAAGTGATGGAAAATCTGTATTTGAAGCGTCTGAGTTACATAATAATCATCATCTCTGATTCCGTTAATTGTCATATTGATTGGAACACTCTTCTGCACTGCGATAGATACTTGGCGTTCTAAACATCATAGTGCGTCTGGCCGAAAGGTTTATCTCCCGATGATCGGCATGCAACTTGATTTATTCTGTTTCCGTATGTTGTTCCCTATGAGCGCCACGCGACCTCAATCTAGTTGGGAGCAATGCAGTAGAGTGAATAGAATTTACTTCCGAAGGTTCTCGATGATAGAGTGGGACATGATACCTTTTTCTTACGCCGTTTCATATACACTGAAGATGGAACCAACCACATGATGGCGTCATTTCCAACAATTTCTAAGAGCTACGTTTCATCGACCAGTATCTACCTGAAATCTTATAAACAGGGAGAAATAGTATAAATATCGTATAGAAAGGAAGCTGGGAATGTTGTCATACATTTTTCACTATCAAATTTGTTGGTGTTTTTGTTGAAATGCAATGCCAACACCGTATTGTCGTATATTTCCATTTCGACCATATCTGTGAAACGCCGCAAAATGAAGCACTTAGACTATAGGATGACGTATTTCATCTTGAGAATGGCAATGATCGCATTTATAAGACTTGAAAAAGTGAGCTGACGCCAACAACGAGTTATTTTTGCGAAAATTGTGGGAAAAATTTTCATCACCAAACCAATACTTTTGGGACTTATTCGATGAATTTTAATTTTTCCATTAACGCTGGTTATCTACAATTGATGTACTATAAATACTTTGTTTGAAATTCTGACTTCAAAATTTCAAAAAATATTTAAAAGTCGAGGATTCCCGCCAAAAGGACCGTTTTGCCTTTTGAACGACCTTCAAGGCAAACCCTGTGAAACGGATAATTGCCCTTATCCCTCAAATCACTAATTATATACGAATGGTTTCGAGTACCGTAATTACTTTTGAGATGGCTCTCACACGCATACTTAATCTCGGCGCATCGGCTAACATTGAGGCCGATTTGGCGACGTTGGATGCTGTACGAGCGACTGATTCATAGACCATGCACGTTTGTCGAAAATGCTTTTCGGCAATTATCCGTTTCACGGGATTCACCTTGAAGGTCGTTCAAAAGGCAAAACGGTCCTTTCGGCGCAAATCCTCGATTTTTAAATATTTTATGAAATTTAAAAATCGGAATTTCAGGCAAAGTACTCACAGTACATCATATGTAAATAAGCGGCGTTAATGGAAAAAATGAAATACATCGATTAAATCCCAAAAGTATTCGCTTCGTGATGAAATTTTTTTCCACCACTTTCGCGAAAACAACCCGTTATTAACGTTAGCTCACCTTTTCAAGTCTTATAAATGTAATCGTTGCCATTTTCGAGGTGAAATACGTCATCCTAACATCTGAGAGTGCTTCATTTTGCGGCGTTTCACAGATATGACTGAAATGGAAATATACGACCATACTGAGTTTGCTTTGCATTTCAACAGGAATACCAACACATATGATAGTGAAACATGTATGACGACATCTCCAACTTCATTTCTTATACGATATTTATACTATTTTCCTTTGTTTGCAAGATTTCAGGTAGACATGGCTGGAAATGACGCTATAATATGGTTGTTTCCAGCCAGAAAGCGTTTTCACGCTTTCTGGCTTGTTCTTCTCAATTCCATCTGTTTCAAGGCGTAGCTTTCCGTGTTGGTTAATAATATTCCAATTTCATTCAATTATAAATGCTTCATGAACGCACCTTAGCCGTTTAGATGTGATAACATTGTAAATGAAATTCGGTTCTGAAATGTCAGGGCTTCGGTGGGATTCGAACCGATGAAAGAAAGAGCACGGTTGAAAGCGACAAGCACCTTATCAGCTAAGCTGCGAATCCACGAAATAAATGCCACCTCGTCCCATTACGTCACATGAATCAGAAAATCTGCCGAGCTACTCATCATTTACACTATTTCTGCGCTCGGCGCTGACGTCGGTGGATTCCAGCGTGAGCTCTTTGGAGTAACTTGCTTGAGCTGTCGACGATTTTGTTGGTACCACCAGAACTTTGGTCAGCGCAAAAAGAAGTGTAACCAGCAATGCTCTTTCAAATCTACCCCTTCGGAAAACGCACTGGCCAGTCAGTAACGGCGACGACTGCCGCTGGTTTAATTCCAACATGTTGCTTATTTTTCATATCGGACAAGTCTACGGGTATAAAATTTCTCACAGATACCGGAGCCGAAGTGAGCGTAATTCCACGGCAAGCGGGAAAAATTTCTTCAATTAATTCGCCCGCCCTGCCAGCTGCTAATGGAAGTCGAATAGCAACATACGGCACGCGCTCATTTACGCTGGATCTGGGATTGCGACGCCAATTTAGTTAGATTTTCGTCATTGCAGACGTTCAGAATGCCATTATCGGTGCTGATTTTCTCTCAGTTTTCGGATTTAACGTTGAAGTGCAACAAAAGAATCTTCTGGATCTCACAACGTTGATAATGGTGCATGGCACCCAGACCAAGATGAATTCCATAGGTCTGCGTTCCCTCAGACCCGAGACTGCACCACGATTTTCTGCATCGCTCCAAAGTTTTCCAAAGCTTACAACTCCTTCGTACGACCCCTAGAAGTTAAACACGAAGTAGTTCACCGTATCAACACTACAGGCTGTTCTACCACCGCTCGGTCGCGTCGACTTCCGCCGGCAAAGCTGAAGGCTGCTAAAGCTGAATTTGATCACATATTGCAGCTAGGCATTATTCAGCCGTCAAACAGTTGTTGGTCAACTCCATTGTACATGGTTCTGAAAACCTCAGGCGACTGGCGTCCGTGCGGCGACTTCCGTGCACTCAACAGCGTTACAACTCCCGATCGTTAAACAATTACTCATATTCATGACTTTGCTCTTACTCTCGATACCAAAACCGTATTTTCCGAAGTTGACTTAGTGCGCGCTTATCATCATATTCCCGTGGCCCCTGGGGATATTCCAAAAACGGCAATCACAACCCCGTTTGGTCTTTTTGAGTTTCTCAGAATGCCATTTGGTTTACGTGACGCTGCCCAAACATTTCAACGTTTTATGGACCAAGTTACCCGAGGTTTTGATTTAGTTTATCTTTATCTTGATGATGTGTTGATTGCTAGTCGAGATCATTGTGAACATGAACAACACCTCCGCTTATTATTCGAACGTTTCGTCCAAGTTGGAATCACTATTAATTCTTCGAATTGTGTCCCCGGTGTTGATTCGCTGGAAGTTTTGGGACATATAATCAATTCCAAGGGCATCCGACCGCTGGATACAAAAGTCAAAACGTTACAAGATTTCCACCTTCACGATTCCATTAAAAAACTCTAACGTTTCATCGGTATGATCAACTACTATCGTCGTTTCATGCCACGCTGTTCACAAATTCTACAACCGTTGACCGACCTCCTACGGGGCACAAAGAAAGGCGTTGCCTTCTGTGCGTTTAACACTGACAAGAAAAGCACCTAGCAAAACCATTTTAATACCGACCCTAACATTTGAGTGTTTCTCTCAGCCGATGCTTCAGCAAACGCAGTGAGAGGAGTTCTCCAACTGCTTGTCAACGAGAAATCACAACCCCTCTCATTTTTTATCAAAAGCTGTCCCCTGTACAAGCTAATTATAATACGTTTGGCAGAGAACTACTCGCGAAATATCTGTCGGTTTGGCGTTTCCGGCACTTGTTAGAAGGTCGAGTTTTCACTGTTCTGACAGACCACAAACCACTTGTCTGCGCGCTCAACTCCTCCCCGGACAAACATTCTCTCCGTGAAATCCATCATCTTGATTTCATCGCACAATTCACAGCGGATATTCGCCACATTCTAGGATCTGCCAACATCATCGCCGACGCCCTTTTCAGACTACATATTGGTGCGGTTTCAACTTCATCAGATATGAGCCTGGAGAAACTGGCCGAAACACAGCTGAACGAGGAACTATCCCATCCAGGGACATTCTCATCTCTCCGGCTGTCCAAGGTTCTCCTTCCTCATTCTCATTCCACTATCCTGTGCGATGTTTCTGCTCCCAATCCGCGACCGTTTGTTCCAATAATTTGCCGTATACCCCTGTTCGACTTCCTACACTCGCTTTCTCACCCCGGAGTACGCGCCATTCTCAAACTCATTTTTCAACGTTACGTGTGACCTAGTATGAACCAGGATATACGCATTTGGGCCAAATCCTGTTTGTATTGCTAACGTAACAAGGTCCATCATCATACTGTCACCGCACTTCGCCATTTCCCCACAACGAATTCTCGCTTCTCTCACGTCCATTTGGATATTGTTGGTCCTCTACTTCCTTCCGATGGAAAGAATCTTCTGCTCACTTGTGTTGATCGTTTCTCTTGTTGGCCGATGGCTATTCCCATGTCAGACACCACTAGTGCTACAGTTTTCAAGACGTTTCTGCTCCACTGGTTTGCTGACTTTGGTGTACCTTCAGTAGTTACTACCGATAGAGGCGCACAGTTCCAATGCCAGCTCTTCCGTGATATGCCGTGTATGCTTGGCTGCGAATACATCAAAACGTCAGCGTATCACCCCTCTTCGAATGGCCTAGTGGAACGCTTCCACCGACAACTGAAAGCTTCATTAATCGCCCAATCTTCAAAACACATTGACGGAGTGCCTTCTGCTAACCCTGTCAAGTACCAGATAAACCATCAAGGAAGATCTTGGAATCACTCCGGCAGAACTAGTCTATGGATCTAGTCTGCGACTGCCGGTGAATTGTCCCAAGATTCACCTCACATGACTAATCCAAGGAACTACGTGCAAGACCTTCGGAGACATATGGAAAACATTCGCTCAATCCCTACGCGAAAGCATATATGGCCCAACCGTATTCCTCATGATTTACATACACGCACACATGTGTTTGTCCGCTGTGATTTAGTGAAGCGTTCACTGCGACCTCCATACTCTGGACCCTTTGGAGTAATATCACGCGATGACAAGTTCTTCACCATCGATCGAGCATGGAAACGTGATACCGTCAGCATCGACCGTCTGAAAGTGGCGTATGTAAACAGTGACTTTCTACAATCACCAAACAAATTAACACGTCAGTTTACAATAAATCCTCCCCTCCCTACTACTCAGGCAATTCCCACAATCCTAGTGAGCACACCTCCCTACATCCAGTTACCGCTTGCGGACACCAACACATCGCCGCCACATTTAACCACTCGCACAGGTAGACATATTAATTTGTCTATTTGTTTCCGTTAAATCGCCTCAGTGTTGCTAATTTTGCCTTCTATCCGAGCATCAACGCTTGCTTTAGATGCTCTGGGAGGGAAATATTGTAGAGTTTTCATTATTTTGTACTTCGTTTTGCTAACATTGCCTAACTGCTGCATCAGGCCACATTTTACGCTTTTGTTTGACTTGAGTAAAAAAAAACACAACACGCTTTCGAATAAACTCTGCTACACGCGCTTGCTGGTTCTTCCTACGACACCAGTGGTTGCCATCCAGTTTAAAACATCATATTTGTTGCATTAACTTTCAGCTCTGTCACTTCGCATCCTCAGCTACGCTTGGAACAATCCGAATACTTACCAGCGTCATTGGACGCTTCACAAGCTTTGCCAACCATTGGTGAGTCCAGTCCTTCACTTCACCCGTTAGTTTTATCTCGAGAATTATTGTAGTTCACACATGTATTCCACCACAAATGTGCCAGATAAGCTTCACCTCGACGACATTAAAAAGCTACTCACGAGGATTACTAATATAGACCCAACATCATGTACCTGCATCCATCTTCATTATCTTCATCTTATCAAGTCAAAAAACCTCCCTACGTCTGATAAGAACTATGCAAGATAGAATGCCACTTGAATGGGACTGTCGAAATCGCTTATTGTGCAATACTGTAGCCTCCAAGCTTGTGGCCCAAGATGCATTCCGACCAAGTGCGATGATGTCCAAGTATAACGATTCGGGCCCGGCGGAGTTTGTGACCTCGTATTGCTGCATCACACCTGAGAATTCCAATGTTCCTCCTGAGAACACCAACGACATAACGGAGGACAACATACGCGCTGACTTGATCAATCCAAAGGTGGACCTTGACAGGTTCAATAGCCTGCCTCGCGAACTGGCGGCCCCATGTCGATGAGTCAACTAGCAAACAACAACATGTAAATAATTGTGCCCATAGTAAACCAAATGGGACGTCTAAATTCCAACCTGTCTACGTGGTAGCTGGAACAAATAAAGTAATGCTCCGACCATCTACCAATCAGACATACGCCGGCATTCCGACTTTAAGCACAGTCAATGAAACCCAACAACCGGCCACCGATTTTAATAAACCCTCCCCAATTCATTATCTTACGATTCGCTCGTATCCACCTCCTCAGCGTTACAGGGGAAAAAATAAGCATGTAAACCCAAACGCACACCCAGTGAAAGAAGGATGTATCTGTTACCAACCCTTACTCTTAGGCCTCTTCCCAACAATAGCAGTCTCTTACCTGATACATCTTTTGAAGCAATACTAAACCGGAACCTCATTATTACCACCAGAGCTGCTTGTCCCATGCTTAACGCCCCTTTTAATAAGAACAGCTCCTATACTATGAATGCTCACCTAAATGCAACCCGTGATCCCTTCGCTAACAACGTGCATGTGGGTATGACCAATCCATTTCAACCTTGCCCTTATTTAGTGGGTCACACACCGTTCAAACCTCCATTGCCCAGTCCACCTCCCCTATCCCCATTGCCCCACCACACCTTACTGACACTTTTCCAACACTTTCTGTAATGGACCCAAACGCAGACGACATTCCATTGGTCATCGATACGCTCCCTATAACCGAATCAGACAAAGCGACGTCATAAAGTCTTTGAATCACGAAGAACCTTGCTGTTTCGGACATTTTTAAAGGTCTAAAAATGTTGTCGAATTTGGAAAATGCATCAAGTTGATTGCCTTTAAATGCACGCTCACTAGTCAATAAAATGCATATTATTAGATAATTCATCTTCTTATATAACCCTTACATTATTATTCTCGTCACTGAAGCTTGGTGTACCCATGAGACTTCAAACACTCAACTAAGTGTGTTAGGTTATCATATGTTCCGTAAAGACGCAGAGCAGGACGTGGCGGTGGATGCTTAGTTTGCTTAAGGGTGCAATATTCTGCAACCATACTTGATGAGCCGTGTCTTGATAGGATTGATGGCTCATTCTGGCTGTCATTGTCAACTGAATCCTGTGAACTACTTTTAGGATGCGCCTACAGATCACCTAACACCACTCATGACGGCATGACTAAACTTATTAATGTACTGAATTATGTATCAACATTGCCTACACAGTACGAAGTAATTTGTGGAGATTTCAATAAGCCTAATATGTCTTGGACTGCTTTCACAGACCCTGCAAATCAAACAGAGTTTCTCGCATGTGTCTAAATGAACGGATGGCACCAGCACGTTTTAGCACCTACCAGACTAGACCACAATTTAGACATCATTCTTACAACAAGTGTCTCCTCTGCTACAGCTTCCAGGAACTGATCACAACGTGGTTTACTTCATGTTTGACCTAAAAGCTGTAAAAATGTCGAATATCATATGTTACCTCCAAGTAAAATTCACTGCCTGGAGCATGTTCACCACTCTGTTGGATCCTTGGACTGGAATACATTCTTTCCGACCTCTAACCCTAGTACCGCAACCGAAGTATTTAATGAACACCTGGTTATGCATGAATATCTAAGCCCTGGAAAGATCAAAATGCCGTAATGTGTGTGGTAAAGGCGGGATTCTCTCTCCGAAGGAGTAATGTAAGCTCAAAAGTCTCAAATCACGTCACTCAAACACATGATTTCCCCCTTATTATTCGAATGTATAAAATCTTCGACACTATAGAATATAGAACCAAAATGCTGCACCTAAGTGGGGTAAAACGTGCGCTTAACAACAAATAGAAAAACTTTGAGTTGATGCAGTTGTTGAAACGCAGGGACTGTACAAGAGACCCTATTATCTCAATGGTTACACTATAGAACAAAACTATCGTACACGATCCCGTAACAATTTGTCATTCATATTCTGCTGCTTTCTTCAACATTGAAGGAAACACACTGCCTACACCTTGTAAAAATGAATACGTTCCTGAACCACGTTTCTGTTGACGCAGTAAAAATACGTTCTCAATTAGCTACAAGCAAACTTTCTCATATCCCTGGTCAGGAGGGTATACACCCTGTTGCTCTCAAACATGGAGGGGATGACATTCATCTACTTTTGTTTAATATTCATATACTTTTTGAAACACTAGGCTCCCCCCTCTTCGATTGAAAAATTCTTTGATTCAGCCCCGTTACAAAGGTGGATCGTGGCAAGACATTAGCAATTATCGTCCCATTAGCCATACTTCAGTTTGTTCTAGGGTGTTGGGAAGGATAATAAAATGTCGCATGGTTGAATAGTTATTATCACAAAATCTTATAAACCACTCCCAGCATGGGTTCCCCAGCATACGTTCGTGCATGACGTGCCAGCTGGAATTCTTTGATCATGTTACGAAGTCTGATGATCCAGGGAATGCAATTATTATTATTATTATTATTATTATTATTATTATTATTATTATTATTAATATTATTATTATACATTTGTATATACAGAAAGCTTTCCATCGTGTGCCCCATAAGCGTCTTCTGATCAAAATGGCATCCTTAGGGATATGTGATCTGTTGATTAGCTGGTTTGCTTCGTACCTTATAAACCGTACACAAACAGTTTGGGTGGTGTTCCGGATAACAAAAGACATGTGCAGAAATTCGAGCAAGCCCAGCCGCTGTCTTGGTTGTACGTCGGCCGCAAATGAGATCTGGTGATGAGCGCGAACCACACCAAGTTTCGAGAGCACACGGGTGATTTAGAAGCCAGCCGTTATGGCGTAAATTTGCCAGATGTGGTACCTATCGGGCACCGTGGCGCTGTTAGGCGCGCGACAACCTCCACATGGACGCCGGTCGCCCGACTTTTTCGGTACCATATGGAGGGGCGAGGCCCTGGGGATATCCGACAGAAAAATTATGCCAAGCTCGTGCGAGTGTTCGAACTCGGCGCGCGCTATCTTCAGGTTATCCGGTGTTAAACGACGGACTTTGGCAAACACCTGGAGTCCAGTTGTGGTGATATGACTCTGTGCCGTCAAAACTTTAGAGAAAGGCCACCTGAGATGGTTGAAACGTAGAGTACTACAATTCGCACACAACGTTGTGTTATTTAACTTCCATTCATCAACGACATGTTAAACACGACGCCAAAACTGTTTGATTTCATTCCTACTAAATTTGGTGCGGATATCTTACAAATGAAAAGGTAGTTATAACTTACGTCAGACATACAAGATATAGCTTTAACAGATTACGCCAGTTTTAGTGCGAATGTGCACTAGGTTTCCAGCTTTACACAACGAATACCTGACATGAAGTAAAAACATTAATAACTGGCAGATACGGAACGTACATTATGCGATAACTTTCATGGGTTTCAACCAGTGCTAAACGAAACTGATACGAGAAAGCGGATGGAAAAGTTTAGGATCCGACTTTCGAGGGTGCGAGCAAGCCGGTGGTGCATGATGCACCACTGGTGCGCGTAGGCGGACAAACCTGTAACCAAACAAATGCGATTACATGCACTAAGCATACGACACACAAAGATCCTGACTAGCTCACGCAATATGTGAACTACGAACTGGGGAAAAACTTTTCGCACCAAACAGCAGGCAGATCCGGGTCATCTTCTGGTCACTACCAAACCTACACAAGGCAATAGTCACCCAGTTAGCGTATTCTAGTCCTCCTCCGCATGATCGTAAAGTAGGTCATCTATGACTAAATAAACCTGATGGGCCTACTGAATAACATGCTTGTAGTTATCCGTATCTGGTAAATGTTCACGATCACAACGCCGAAGGAAGGAAGAACAATTAACGGTCTGCTAAAACGAACACTTCAATGTTTGTGATTAGTTCTGTCGCGGAAATGGACGTTTTTCAAATCCTTGAGCGATACCAACGAAATCAGCGACTCAGCAATTGATACAATGGTTCGAGGCAGGGGCCTAAGGTTCCCGGATCCATCAGTCGGTTTTTCTTGTTCAGTGTCAAGCAGGCGTCTGCTGATCTGAAAGGCATTCATTGAAACAGGGTGTAGTACCGCTCTTGTGGATAACAGTAAACATCATAAAGCAAACTAGGATTACTCGTATAAAAGGATTTATATATATACGGGTCGAGTAATGTTTTAAAGGGGTCGCTAGAAACACTACTGATGACCTCGTCAGGAAGGCTATTCCAGAAGTTAACAACTCTGTATGAAAAAATTGCTGTTCAAGAAAGATCCAAAGACGAAGCTCGAAAAGCTTCATGTTATGTCCTTGCCGACCGTCATCATTCGCTACAGTGAAGAACCGATCAACTGGGCCCACTCTAAAAAGGAAGTGTGTAAAAATTAAATCACCGCGCAGTCGTTGACATTCAAGTGGGCATAGATCAAGAATCTCAAGTCGAGACTCGTACGCGACACTACTGAGGTCTGCGACTAGTTTGGTAGCCACGCGCTGGACACGCTCAATGGCTAATAATTCTTTCTTCAGACCGGTATACACGACCGGGTTAGCATACTCGAGGAGCGGCCTTACTTAAACTCCGTGAAGCGTTCGGAACGCTTTCTTGTCTATACGAAGGAAAGTGCGCTTATTGATCTTAAGAGCGGCAAACACTTCTTTCGTTGCCACTTCGTGGTGATGCGAAAAAGATAAGTTAGACGATACCCAGATACTCAGATTTTTCTTGAGATCGATTTTCATGATATCTATTGTGTTGAACGTACTATGAATTACGAAGGCGATGCCAAAGTCTCCACAGAGCGGCATATGTGCGCACTTATTGTCATTTAGTGAGAGGCTTCAATCGTCCGACAAACGCTTAATCGCGTCCAGATCAATCTTCAGTGCACTGGGATCAGTGGCATTCCAGATTTTCAGGTCATCCGCATACAACAGGGTGTTGCTGGAAATACTATCCGGAAGGTCATCGGTGTAGATCAGAAACAACAGAGGACCTAGCACTGACCCTTGAGGAACTCCCGCAGAAATGAGAGAGAGAAAGTTGAAAGGTCTGATCCGGATTTAACTCTAAACGTTCTGTTATCAAGGAAGGATACGATCCAGAAAAGAATCCCTCCTTGAATACCATAGGCTTCCAGTTTGTGCTTCAGGGGGGCCGTGTGGGACACGGTCAAAAGCCTTGGCAAAGTCGAAGAAGATGGCATCTGAGACGAGGCCATTGTTTCTGGCCTCCGTCAGACTATCCATGAAGACAACCATATTAGTTGTGCATGACCAATTAGGAAGGAAGCCATGCTGGGCGGGGTAAAAAAGATGGTTTGAAAGGAAGTGATTAAGGATGGCACGCTTTAATTAGCGCTGCACTACCTTGCACAGAATACCAGTGAGGCTGGTTGGCCGATAACTAGCCGGAAAGGGCTGGTCACCCGCTTTAAATATGGGCGTGACCGTCGTCTCTTTCCATGCGCTAGGTAGAATGTCGGTCTGGAGTGTCTGTTTAAACAGCCTATAAAAGGGATCTGCTAGACTAGCAGCTGCTTTTTTGAGAATTCTTGGATGAATTTTATCAGAACCCATGGAACTGTATGAATTCACCTTAAGCAAAAGGTTTTCAACATCCAGCCCAGGAAACTCGACGGTAAGGAGTGGTTGCCAGAAATTCTGTAGCGGAAGGATAGAGTGCCAATCAGGTTATTAATAATTGTATATATATATATATATCAACGAATTTGTGAGAAACACGCTCGGATGTGCGCGATCACGACAGTTATTTACATGCGGTACAAAATAACAAATGGATATATGACAAGACAAAAATGAAATCTGTTGACCAAAGAAGACGCAATCAGTGGGAAAATAGACACAGTTTACAACTTTCGATTTACACATAAGTAAAGAAGGTAGTTATTCAGGTCCACAGGTTCTGTTCAAAAAATGAGATGTTAAATTAATTTACATTGTACAAAGTTAGGTTAAGAGGACGGTTCAAATTTTTCAAGGTCACGCGATAAAATACGTGAGAATTAATCTTCGAAGGATTCCGCCGTTATTTGACGTAGCCTAAATCGGAAAATTTTTGAAATAATTCAGTTTTGGCGAGTGAGCACGAGAAGTTCCAAATCGGGTGGAGAATTGAGCATGTAGCGATTTCCTTATTGTTGTTTGCAATCGATGCTTCATTTCTGTACAACAACCTTTTGTATCACCTTCGCATTTTGTTGAAATTGATAAAAATGACCTTCAATTCAATACGAACTTCGTGCACGTCGGTCTGCTCTTCTCTCCATTGCGCAGTCGTTTGACGATACTACACGAATCAATCATCTACTTTCTTTAGCTCCGTTGTACCACGAACATCGTCGCATCCCTGATCGCGTTTCAGCAGTCCACGGAAACTCTGCGATACTACCCACATCCGGATACTGGTAATTTGAAATATTGTGGTGGTCATCTAGAACACTCGTGAACACTTTACTGTGAGTCAAATCCTTTTGATTACCGTAACTTGCTGGAACCTTGAAACTGTTTTGTTTCATTCGTTCATTTCGTTATTACCGATAGCCTAGCGAGGTACAATCACATTTACCTAGTCTATTCAGTAACTAGTCCTGATCACTACAAATTGGTGAGTCCGACGTAGTCAACCTTTCCTAATCTTTTTCCATCGTCATAAGTCAACCAACTCTTAGTACCTTCAGGTTGTGTTTACTTCTCCTTCTCGTTGTTTTGTTCGATCATTTCAAGCGTTAACGTGTTCACTACCTCATTATTTTTGCGTGTTAAAAGTGTCGTCTATTACCACATCAGACTACGACGATTCAACCGAAAAGCTGAACGCACCCGTGCACACTGAATTGCCGAATTTGGAATCAACAACCCTCTGTTCTGTTTTGGACAAGTTGAAGCTCTCATTCGAACGAGGCGCATTAAGTCACAAACCATGATGTACTCCTACATAGTTCAGTCCAGCCCAACCGAGATCGCCGAAAATGTCTCGGATCTTATCGCATGAATAATTACATTGTACAGATACGGATTACAATACAATTTCGTGGGCTGACGTGCTGCGTTATTACTACTGCATAGAAGCTAGCTCTGGGTTTGGGCTAAGTACGTTTCCTATTACTTTTACGTATTTCAAACCATCGCAATTGGCGTCGCGATCAGGATATTTCCCACAATGAATTTCTGCAATATTGAAACTCTGAACGTCCACTCATGTTCACGGGAAATGGAAGATTACCTGGAACGCTTTGAAATTTGGTGTATCTCTCGTGATGATATGACAGAGGAGAAGAAAACGCCACATTTCTTCATGGTCATTGGCAAAGATGCATATGCATTGCTTAAATTCCTGGCGTTTCCCGATTCGCCTCGTTCAGTTCCGTACGATTATTTGAAACATCTACTACTGAGGCATGTTCAGCCCGTCAAATTCGAAGCTGTGAAAGGAGCGAAATTCCATACTTTAATCAGAAAAGAATCTCAAGAGGTCCGTGAGTCCATTCTTCAAACTCAAGCACCAAGAGATCGATTGATTGCAGGAAATAACTCCGCTTTTCTTCAACAAAAATTATTACTACTGTCGGAGGCTACTTCCCAATCGGCCAGAGCTGTCTGTGGACAATTCCATGATGTACAGGGGGCGGTAAGTGAAGAACACAACGCCAACAGTGCTGAGATGCAGGCAAACCAACAGCAACGTCAATTCAAAAAGGTAAACTGTGAGAGAAGTACGACAGTCGAGCCACATCATTTTAATTCGAATTCTGTCCATCATTCTGATTGCTGTAAGTCATGTGATCATAAACCTTCTCGACTTACGTGTCCATTTCGCAATTCCAAATGCTATGAATGTGGCGAGATCGGTCACATTCAAGCCGTCTGTCGTTGTTCGAAGACGTGTTTTGACCAGGCTTCTTCAGATGAAAGAAGTGTTGCAGCTGACTTGCATTCTATTGCTTTTACTGTGACTTCCAGTAATTCTCGTTGTTCTACGCATCACATATTACAATCTTCTGTTGTTAGCGGTAATCCCAAACATTTTTTCATTGCTGACACTGGTGGTGTTGAGTCTTTTACTTCTGTCGCTTGCATGAGGCTGCTGGAACCTTCTGTTATTTTCAACCCTGTTTATACGTCTGTTAACAGTATTACTGAACCTGTTTTATCTATTCGTGGCGAATGTGAACTTTCACTCACAGATGTGCAGTCCATTACTTATACTTGTTCGTTTTTTGTTATTGATTCTGACCTATCTGTTATCGGTCTCAAATACTTGAAGGTTTGAAGGTCTCTCTTTCGTTGTCTGTTGAATCTTCCGAGTTCGAATATGCCGCTTCTGAGTCTGTTCCAGATTCGAATTCAGTTACTGGAAGAGTACCTACAATTGAGCCGGTGCAGACAAGAATTCTTGAACGTTTGAAGAAGTAACAAATTCATCACTACCACGTGGACGTTCATTTGAACTGCGGCGGATGTGATGATTGTAAATTATAACGGAACACTGTGTGCTATTGTTTTTTTACTGCATGAATAATTACATTGTACAGATACGGATTACAATACAATTTCGTGGGCTGACGTGCTGCGTTATTACTACTGCGTAGAAGCTAGCTCTGGGTTTGAGCTAAGTACATTTCCTATTACTATTACGTATTTCAAACCATCGCACTCTCTTTCGAACGAGGCGCATTAAGTCACAAACCATGATGTACTCCTACATAGTTCAGTCCAGCCCAACCGAGATCGCTGAAAATGTCTCGGATCTTATTGACAGCATGCCTGAATACCAACCGTACGTTAAACTGATAGACGCCTTAATTAGCAGGGTAGGTGTTTCTGAACAGCTGAAGCTAGACCAACTATTTTCTTAAATGAAGCTGGGTGATCGCAAGCTATCCCAACTCCTAAGGCACACAAAGCAGCTTCTTGGAGGCAGAAAAATTAACCACACCATTCTTCGACAGTTGTGGATTAAAAACCTACCGTCGTCGACTCGTGAGATTTTAGCTACGTGCAGTAGTGCTGTGCCTATATAGAAGCTTGCGGAAGCAGCTGACAAAATGTTGGATATTCAACGTAATCCTCAGTCGATGAATACAGTTATCAGCCCGCCTTATGATGACCTGCTTCATCAAGTAGAGAGTTTGACCAAACAGGTCCAGTCACTGGTTTGTAGCCTGCACTCTCGATCGCACAGACCACGCAGTCGATCTAAAATCCATTCTCGACGTCCGACAGCACCGGCACACGGAGACCATGTCATTGTTGGTATCACAATACGTTCGGTCATCTAGCACAACAGTGCACTCAGCCTTGCACCTTTACTGCCTCACCGATATCACAGGGAAACGCAGTTATGGCGACGGCTGTGCCTGATGTTTCCTCCAAACGTCGCCCATTCTACATCCCTGACAAATCTACAGGCTACAATTTCCTAGTCGACACCGGTGCTGAGGTAAGCGTGATTTCATGCGCCACAGGCGACCACCAACTTTGTCAGCCTATTTT
>JTDE01001930.1:46405-107475 GCA_014338405.1 Paragonimus skrjabini miyazakii | reverse complement strand
CTTCTAACTGGAACCAATGACCTTGTTTTTATGATACTGAAATTTGGCAGGTTGCTTGTGATCGCCAGGTAGATAAGCTCATCTAAGGCTTTTGTGTGCCCCTTCAGCATTGAATATGGCGTTCCGCTCAGACCGGAACGTTTGACATTTTGGAGAAATAGCCGGCTTGTACGTTGATGATGGTGTAGTTCGGAGTGAACCCGTTGATTGAAGCTTCGTCCTTGGTCAGACATGGCGGTGCCGCCTATGTCATGTTGTCGAATTTGGAAACATTTTGCCCTCTGGGTTTCACTGCTCTCATCTTACATTTTAACAGTCCACTAAAGCTCATTTGACTTGCGTTTGCCCGCTATTCACTCAAGAACGCCATATAACCATATAACTTCTCTGGTCAGTTTATGAACGTCTGCTAGGCACTGCTGATAGTTTCAGTCACCTGGTCCCACAAAACTAACTTTAGTTACAACTAGACTGTAAATTAACGTTATTGCTCCGTTTCCCATAAGAAATATCGTATTCATAAAGCCGTTTCCTCGCACTGACCGCTTAGTTCATCTCTGTCATGCTATCTAAGAAACTGAGGGACGGCAAAAACTAGTAAAGAAGTAATCGTTAGCACATGAACGTAAATCAACTTTACAAGTGTCACTAGTCGTTAGATTTACTCTTTCACACCTTTCGGCTCCCAGCTGTAAACGGTAACTTTTTTGATTATTTGTAAACGAAGCCAGACATCTATCGCTGGAATAACTACTCGAGTACTGCACTGAACTTTCTGGTAAATAGGTGAAGTGTAAACACATTGGATTTCCATGACAGAATGCTTGTCAATATTTTTCTGGTCCCTAAGTACCACAGAAAATAGCCACGTTATCTGACATTAATTCAGCCGATTGTCAACTAACATAGCTGAGTCGTGCAGCACAGGCAGTATGTACGAGTGTGCTTGTTACGTGTGGACAATCAAAGTCACGAATTTGCCGCCAAGTACACGTTTCCACCTCACTGCGTACCATATGACACACGTACTTGGAAGGTGATTTAACAGATCGCACCCCAATAAACTTAGGACCCCACCGGTTACATTTACCGTTCCCTTATGTAGTATTGTTACTTCATCTGAACGCGAAATAGACAATAGCTAACTACGTTGGCTGCGTCTGCATGTGTCAACTTCGGGTCTTCACATATATGTGAGTATTCTAGCCTTCTGGCGACCTGTCATGTCGCACGGCCATGTACGCCCTGCTAAAAAATGTCTGAAGTATCGGCTAAACGATTTAATGTAAGTATTGCACATCTATTCATAGTGAGGTGTAATTCATGTTATAGTAGTCAATTCAGTGTTCTTGCAAGTTGCTACCGATCCGTAAACCCTACTTAGCTTTGGTTTAATAGTTCCTAACTGTATCGCCTAACTAGAGTGTGTTTGTCGTCGAAAATTGCAGCCTAAAACCGAGCGTTTTCAGCTTCAGTGGACAACTACACGTGCTTTCACCAAATAGAAGCGTTGAGTTTCTTTAAGTTTTGCGACAGTGTATATATATATATATATATATATATAAAGGCAGGTAATCTGTCTAAGAGTCGACCACGAACAGACAACTGAACTACTGTTTCAAGAAGCACCCACTTTGCGCACTTCACATCTCAGGCGCATTTGTACTAGGTAGTGGTGAAGCTAACGTGTGTAACGGGCCAACGAAGGTGTTATAGATCCAAATTGTACGTCTTCTCCAACGTGGTGCTCTGGATATCATATCACTATTTGGTGCGTCTTACTTACAGTCGTGCCACTTTTTATTTCTGATCGTCTCTAATCAAAGATATTGAAATGACGTTCGCTTGTATGTGTACTGAAGCGTCGGATAATACCAAATTCAGTGGCTTGGTTTGTCGGGAGATCGACTGACAGATGGGTTGTAACATATACATGATGGCGTAGCTCAAACAAGTTCATTGTTTCAGTCTGTGAGAAGACCCACCCAACAAGTTGGTCGTGTGTTGATTTTTCTAAACGATCGCTTCCCACCTTAGAAAGTACGGTAACTACTCGGGTTTACTGGAATTTGTAGACGACTATTAAAGGTGGGCGGCTAGTCTTTGACCAAAAATGTCCTACATATCCAGTAGGTGAAGGTTAAGCATGAACTTACAAATACATCTTGATTTGGTTTTCGACCAGATTGTTGATTTATTTGTTAAATGCGGGGTTCATGATGGTGATTTTTTGACCTAGTGGCTTCACGATTTACTTGTGTCTTTTCAGTTTTCTTTTCACCTTAAACTAATAAATTTTCTCTTTGTTTTTCGGCAGTGAATTATTAGTTTTGACTGCTGATAATCTAGGTTTTGGTTCTACCAGACGCACCTACACCATACAGACCAAAGGAACAAGCAGCCGAAAGACACTTACCACCGTGCCTCACTTACTTGATAAGACTGTGTAAGTAGTACAACACTACTCAGTGGGCATACGGAGGATTCTTCCGAGCTTATCAAAATCGTTTTCGGAATAAGGAGGAAGGGAGTTTGATAGGGTGCCTTCGAAAAGGCGTACTGTGTTCCTTCAACGTCTAATGTTGGTCAACGATGCATTATTCAGCACAACTGAAAAGCTTTCATTATTTTTACAAAATCTGATATAGCTATGGATGCGTCAGTCGCGCGCAACAGTAAAACGAATCAGATATCAACTTCCTGTTAACTGCGCCCGCGGGCTTGGCTAGCTTTCATAAATACAGAATATTTGTTTATCTTGCAAAGCAGGCTCTAGAGCAAAGTTCTACAAATTGGATCACTCATTAGTCCTGTTCTGTGGCATAAATGGCTGGATATTATAGGAATCTATTGTATTCACGATTACGACATTATTAGACTTTTTTTCTGCTCATTTTGTTTCACATCCCGTTTTTGTTGACTTTATTTTTACCCAATTCTCCTTCAGATAGTCTTTTTCTAAAACCGAGGTAGATGATAACAGTTGGTGGTTTTAGTGTTTGCGCTCTTTGGTAATTTGTTCTGGCGGTTATTCATAGGTTTGAAACATTTTGTTTACCTATTTGAAATACGACTATATGATTCTCCCACCATTGGTCATTTGAATTCACTTTCGGATGATTGTGAATCCAAGCACTTCACCATCAGTGTCGCTGGTGACAACGTTTCTGATCCTTGCCTTCAAGCCAGAGTGGGAATCTCAATGAGTTTCCGAGTAGGACGTTGTTTATTCGATTTGATCTAAGTGAATCGTCGCGCGTCTGTTCTCGGGTCTGACAAAACAGTTAAGGTCTGTTTAAGTAAACTGTTTTTTATTACATCGATGTGCGCTATGATGGATGGTGGTTCAGGTACCACCACGAATCCATTCTATAACCATTCAAGTACGGTTTTGCTCGCAGGCAGTTGAACTGTTAACCATAGTCATTCTGCTCCAGAGAATTGGTGGCGTGATAATTCGTTCGGTGTAGCAATGCATGCAACGAGTCTGCTGCAAATATATGCATCTTACAGCCCCCTGTATTTCAAAACGCTGCATTTCAACACAACAACAAACACTTTTTCACGAGGAGACCTCTCTAGGAAGTTCGGCGGTGGACTTAAGTCGTCCGTACGGCAGGTGGTTACAGGTGGTGTCACTCTGTCGCACATTTTTAGAGTGTGCCTTGGAGCCGGATTCTTATTTTTCATGCTTGGTTCACTGAGCCCCTTGACCATAGCTCGTGCACTTTTAGAAGTAAAGTAGCTAAAGGGCGCACGATCGATGAAACTAAGAGAGACGAACACATTTTTTAATCAGGTCTGGTGTGAGAGCCTAACATCCATTTTGAAAAAGTTTCTGCGATTTTGCTATGAAGAGGTATGTTTCGGTGGAGGTACATTTGCGGAAGAAGAGGATTTCCGCCACGTTGCTAAACTTTGAGCTAATGTCATTCAGTCCTTTTTGTTTTTGAACACATAAGCAGTCTCAAGTTGAACATCACCCACAATTGATCGCAGTTGTCGCATCCCCATAGACTATCCAGTCGGCCCCTTTCGAAAAGAAGCACTAGACTCGAGTTTCACTCTCATTAGAGCTCGTCAGTAGTGCATGTCATCGCCACTGCCGGGACTTGAACCACGGACATGCTGTTCATGAGGCAACCGTGTTTATCACTGCGCCATTGACCTCACGTTAGGCACGACCAAATTATCATATGTGAACGCTCAACCACTTTTGCTTGTGTGTAACTGTGTCTCCATTTCGAGACGATCGGGCAACCTGATCATTACTCACAAGCGAAAGTGGTTGAGCGTTCACATATGATAATTCGGTCGTGCCTAATGTGAGGTCAATGGCGCAGTGGTAAACGCGGTTGCCTCATGAACAGCATGTCCGTGGTTCAAGTCCCAGCAGTGGCGATGATATGCACTACTGACGAGCTCTAATGAGAGCGAAACTCGAGTCTAGTGCTTCTGCTGTCCGAAATGGGCCGACTGGATAATCTATGGGAATGCGACAGCTGCGATCAATTGTGGGTAATGTTCAATCTGTATGAAAACCAAAATCCTTTACTACTCATCAGTAACTTCTGGTAGTGTCATCTAAAGTGTCTAACCTGCCTTTTTAGGATCAAGATTTTCACTTAGTGCTGTTAATAAATCCAGCGATATCAGTTTGATGCTTTTTTCTGACGCTAAGCTGATCATGTAATTAACGAAAAATGATCATTTATAGTGAATTATCGAGTTCGTCTATGTGCAATACAATGCACTTCACCTCTCCAGTGTGTTATTTCCAGACTGCATGCATCCGAACTTTTTCCTTAATTGGTGCAGACAGTCCGCCTGGGACGGTGGCCCATTTCATTTGGGTGGCACCATATCACTAGCTTGTACTATACCTGAGGGAATATTAGCGAGAATAACAGAAACCCCTGATGCTTTCATAAATGATTGCTTTTTTGTCTTCGAGAAGACGTCCAGTTACTACTATGGAGGATGAACAATGCCCGTGCACACGAAGTTTTCTGCTTCATATCTCGGAAGCATAGTCCGTTGCTAACAAAAGTCTCAACAGACTTGCTTTACTTGGCCAAATTTGTTTTGTTCAGTTGGGTTATATAGTTTGGGTTAATGGTGCAGCCAGTCTAATTGTTTGCCGGCGCGCGTTTCTAGTTCCATGATTAACTGCTCGACTAACACCGTATGTAACTTGTAGTGGCTAGGTCACTTTCATTGTCGGCATGTTGAGCGTCTATCGCATTAGGCCTTAATCGTCCAGATCACGAACGACTGAACTAAACCACGAGTTAGTCTTGTTATGAGACAACCATGGGTTACGAAAATTCCCACTATCCCATTGGGTAACGTAAGTATGTATTGCTTACCTGATTTGGAACTTCATGTTCACTGGAATCCTTGGGTGAAGTACTATGAAACACGGCAGCGTGCCACAGTTAATGGTTTGCTTGCATCATTACTACTATACATATATCGATTTTCGTTTTCTTTTGCTCTTTGGTGCATGTTATCCCTCTTTACTGTCGTATTGAACGGCGCCTCAAGCCGCCATACCATCTGGTCAGATAGATTGTTATATATATGTATATATACGGATGTATTCCCGTTGGTGACTATGACGGCTCAGTGTGTCGTTTGCAAACACACTCATTTTGATCTAGAAGTTAATGTATGTCTACTGTTATTTTTGTTGTTGCCAGAAATATATTGACAACATCAGTCCACCTGATTTGCGAGACGAAAGCGATGAAATCTGGTATGGTGTTGGATTCGGCTCGAAGTTTTTGAACGAACTCGGCACAGATTATCAGCCAGCTGGAATTGTGTCCTATACGTACCGCACACGTTCCGGACCTCATGGCGATTTGCCGAACACTGGTAGGTCTTATGGTTGCAGCTTTGTGTACCTTAGAAAACGACCGTTTCAGTTTGCACCGATTCATCTGCAGCGGTCACCATTAAGAAATGTTACCGATTCATTTTGAACACCTTCTATACTAAGAACTCAAGATTGCTAAGTGGCCATACTAAGTACCGGATATCAGAAGAATCGTACGCGCGAGTGCTTGTCTGTATAGATCTGTAAGTAGACGTAGTCGAAGATGCCGGCGCACATGTAAATAGATAAGTGTAAAACAGAGGGTTAGAATTAGACAGTTTGATTAGAATTATGGAACATTATATTATTTGAGCTAGGAAAGTTAGATGACGCCACCGATATACGTCCTACTTATCTAGAAACGAGTATAAATCCTTGGGCTGGAATCTGAAAATGATCATCCGAAACCATTGTAACTATTGGTTGCGTTTGCATGCGTTCACAAAACCGATAGTAAGGTTCATTGGGTTGAAAGATGGATGATAAAGTGCGGTCGTTCTCCTTCCTGTAAAAGCAGTGTTATCGTGAGAGTACCTTGTGATATTGTGGATCAGTGTATTGTCATACTACTCACCAGTAATCAAAATAACGCTGAACAAGTTAATGATTTCTGTGATCTCAACTTTGAGAGAAGTCCTAGTCGAGGGGTCATCGATTAGAGTCTACAGGACGGTTATTGTGTTTTCTGTCGAGGCGATTGGGCTACCTCATCATTACTCACAAGCGAAAGTGGTTGAACGTTCACATATGATGATGTGGTCGTGCTTAATGTGAGGTCTGTGGCGCAGTTGTCAACACGGTGGCCTCATGAAAACGTGGTGGGATTTCTAGTCACGGCAGTGGCAAGGTTATATTATACTACTGACGAGCTTTAATGAGAGGGAAACTCGGGTCTATTGCTTCTTTTCGAAAAGGGTCGACTGGAAATTCTCTGGGAATGCGACAGCTGCGATTAATTATGGGTGATACTCAATCTATATAAAAATCAAAATCCCCTACTACTCACCACTATTGCGTAGATACTTAACAGCATGGGAACTGTATTTTGAGTGTCTCCTTTTGAAACACTGTCCTAAGATTGGGAAACAAACTCATCGTTTTGAATGCATTGAGCTAAAAACGTTGTACGTTGAGCCAATTAATCGATTCGATAAGGCCGTTTGAAATTTCGAACTCCGATTTAATGTTGGTTAAACGGTATGTGCAGTGCAGAAGTCAAGATTCCAAACAACTGCGTTTTTTTAACCTTTTTAATGGGTTTCATGTAATTTTTTAAACTAGTGAAGCCTTACAGCTATGTTAGTTTTTGCACGCGACCGAGTACGTGACTTTTGTGCGAACACCATGCGGTCTGCCCTTGACTTGAGCAGACATGCTTTTCCATATTATCTAATGTGCTACTGGTTGGCCGAATTTTCTGCTTAACACACATTGGAAAACAAAATGAAAAGTTTACCTTTTCACTTTCCAGAACTGTGCGTGAGTCTTTGTCTACCTTTCTAAGTCGATCTTTTTGTTTCTTTTGACATCGAATCTGTTCACCTCTTCTGCATTTATAATTGTGGTACGTTTTCATTGTATATTTTCGTATATTCTACGATAGGTGGTGATATTTTTATTCACGCCAAATGCAATGAACGTGGCAAATTGTTTGAACTTTGTCAGGCCATTATGAATCACATGCCCCATGGCTGTGTGGCCAAATTTGAGGATGTCTACGGTTGGACCTATCGGGGTGGACGTGATCTTACTGGATTCATGGACGGTGCGTTTAAGGTGTTTTGTTTGGTAAAAAAATAAGCGATTGTTCGCTTCCCCATTCTATGCTCTTTTTCAAACATTCAACCATGCTTCTGTTTTCCTTATTTAAGGTGTGAAATTGTGGCTAAAAATCAATCTGTTGAAAAGCCCATCCTTCTATGTTAGGCGTCAGTACTATGTGGTAGACAGCAGCTTGGTCAGTTTTCCTACTTTTGAAATTGTAGGCCGGTGAAAATATCTGAGTATGAGAGGAACTGTACAATGTGCTTCTCCATAGGAGAATTCGATAACGCGACGACAACACCACCTACTTAGGAAGGCCAACAGTACAGTGATGTCTGACAAAAACTCATCCGGCTTTCATTGAGTTCGGTTGGTAAATCATCTTCTCCGGTAGTGCTGAACTAGAAAACGGAAACTGTCAACTTAAGTGAATGAAACGTTAACGGGCATAAAGTTTTGTCTGGAACACCCATGACAATAAAGTTTGATGTTGGTGTACTCTAAAACCGAACCTATTTTCACGAAGCGTCAGTCGTCACTCTGGGTCAGTGTAGCCGTGATTAAGAGATGCTTTTTGAAATACGGAACAGCTTTGAGACCGAACTAAAGCAGTGCTGCCAGGTTCACCGTTTATGTATATTCGTACGCGTGCACGTATGTGTAAGCTGGTCTGTCTATCTCGTTTTACTGTGCTCAGAAACATTATGAGAATTAACAGTTTTGGACAAATGCCTTCGAAAATTCTACAACTTCTGGATATTGACGACACAAAAATCATTTCTGCCTGGTCCTTTAAGTCAACTAGGCTCAGTCACTGAACGTTTTCGGATAAGGACCTTTCCACTATACGAGACCACATCAGTTGTCCTTTCTGACCAAAATCTGTTTAGGCGACCACTGTTAGATGTGAATGGGTTTTACCGCTTGTCGTCAGTTTTGGATGGTGTTTCAAGTACAGTCGAACCGAGGACGGTTTGTTTATCTGCGATTCGTGTGACTTATGTTTATAACTGGTCAGGATGGATTTGAGCTGATACGCATTACTGTTGTGCGCCTAACTTGCGGTGGTAGAATATGTTCGTCATAACATCTATCGATGACAGCCATACTCTAAGTGAACTAGAAGAGCAGTATTCATGGCAATGTGATTATCCTTATCTGCAGACCATATGCATAAGTTTGTCGTTTTTGTATTTCATCCGTTCACTTTGTTGCCTCTTTCATCGCAGCAATTCTATTCTACTGTTATCTCAAATTTTGATTATAAAGATTTTTATCATACTTTTTATCTTTGTGGTATGAAGTCGTTTCTGATTTTTCTACCACAAATGTTTCACCCTTGTGATGCTAATTTGACACTTTCGCCTATATTTTGGTCATGGACGGCTGGTGGTATTTTTTTGCTGCCCTCTTGGAACGTACCGAATCGTTTGTCATTCTGCTAGCTTGTTTTACGTACCTGTTTTCTGTTAATTTCTCAGTCTGCAGTTATTGATTAACTTTTCAGTGTGTGCATCTTTCCTTCGAAGTGATCATAAGACTTCTAACGTTCTCGTTTTCGGCGAATTCGGGACAAGTGAATTTTACGGATGAACGTTAGCCGTACGAATTAAATTGGTTCCAACTTCAAATAATTTACAAATTAACCTGCAACTCTGATGAGGCATTGCGAGGCGTCATTTGTATTTCTAATGTCAAAACTGACAGCTCACATAGGTGGCCAACTATCCTGAGGCCATGTGGGGAAGGAAAAGCATTATTTTATGAATGAAACACCAATGGAACTGAATTTAGTCGTTAAATCCCTATCGGTAATTTCGAACAATCCATATCAGTCTGCTTGCTTCTTGCAAACAAACAACCGAGCTGCAGTTACGAGATTGGCGGCATCTAAGAGATAGTCTTCTCACGGCTTTCATTGCCCCGCGTCGTTGTTTGTCCTTCGTCTACAGAAATCTTAGTTTAGTGACCACTGAGCATGATTAGCAGCCATTTTCTTCAAAGTTTTCAACAAAAACCCCGGATTGGTCACAAAAATCTTATGAGCATGAACCAAACAAATTCTGAAGTTTACTACTTGTTAGTGGCCATTTCACGGATGAACCACCTCGTAATGCACGCGATGAACCTAATTTGAGGTCGGCTATTATCAGCAACTTTGTCGATACAGAATATTTGGCTGGGTGGCCTCTAGTCGAAAAGTCTTCCATTTGTCGTTAAAAATTGCGTCGGATTTTCTGTGCTACTCCGACAGTATCAGATATTCTTGTCCACCCTCAAGATATGTGTTAATCACATTGCCTTTGACGTTTGTCTTAGGTTGCCGAATTGAAATACTGGTGTATGACATATCTAACGGTGTCTGTGTTTTGTTTGGCTTCCGCAGGCACTGAAAACCCCGCGGATGAGGACGATCGGATTGAAGCTGCAATCGATCCGAAAACCGGTGGCAGCTACGTGGTCACACAAAAGTGGATTCACAATCACCCGGTCATCCGAGCTACAAAAGGTTATTGATCGTGGTGATTGCTTGTCTCATTCATTTTCTCACCCACTGTGTGTGTTTTGTTGCTCCCATTGCGTCTACCATAAAATCTAGTGGGTGCGCATCATTGTGTATCCGCTAAAAGTGCGACACTTTACGTCCCCTACTCATGGCTTGATCAGGTTTGCCCATAGAATTCACATTTCGGCCTGCTAGAACGATCGGGCATCGCACTGATTGCTCCGTTGTTGCTAACAAGCTTTCCTTGATCGGTCAGCCGCCTGAAGTGAAACACGCGGTGTGTATCTCCGATTGCCAATATATTTTGCTCACTGAAATCAGCAACCTTTTAGCCGCTGTAAACCATTTGCGTTGCACAATGTCTGCAACACATGTAAACGTCACACATGTAACGTCAATCAAAATGACATACCGTCATACCCAGATACTTTTGCATTCGTGATGTATGTTTCAGTAAATCGCTGATCAATAACTCAACCAAAGTCGATGACTGACAAAAACTGAATTCAGCTCGCATGTTTCTCAGATGATACCCACCAGGCTTAATCAGTCAAGGCATCTTACATTCAAGTTGGTCGCAGTGAAGATTGCAGATAACCACTTTTGCTATACAAGTATCAGTATGAATCTCATTACTGATTTCGTCACCGAGTGATCCTGTTGACTTGCTATTATCCGAACAAAACATCTCAACTTGTCCTACTTGTTTCGCCTATAGTGACATCGTTGAACGGAACGTGTTAGTTTGTATCTCATCATTCATATGTTGGATCGTGACTGAGACGTTGCGATCCAGTGTTTTAGCTGACGCGCTTTGTAATTGCTTTTTAGTTTCGATTTGTTTGTATTTAACTGGTACGCGATAAGCACCGATAAAGATGCAACGAAGTCTGCCAGTACACAGCTCGTATAATGTCAGTCATTTGCTTGCTCTGTGTATTTGGTTATTTCTAAAATGGGGCTAGACTTTGAACTGTGATACTTGTGCATATATCAGTCACAACACGTTAGGTCTGACGCTCCGTTGACGTCTGAACGGTCTTGATTTAATGCCGCTGGGCACATTTCCAAGCTCTAGACTGAGAACCTGCTTAGACGAGCTACCGGGTATGTAATTTTACATAACATGCGCGACTGTGGATAGTCATTAACACTATGAAGAGAGTGTGCCAGAGTTACGACTGGTAGTCAAGACCCCTACAAGCCGCCATATCTATGCATCGACGACAGTGCGGTATGACGGTTATTGTCAAACGTCAAAATAAGTTTCGCTTGCCAATCTGGAATGCTTGAATGATTTTAGATTTAGTTGAAAACATGAACCGGTTGATGGGTCATTCCTCCCTCCTATGGGTTAGGCTATTTAATCAAAGGCATGGATGTCCGGGTAGTATTATGTCTCGTTAACAACATCTTAAATTGTAATCAGTGTTCACGTTGCAAAGAACCTAGTCTGTGACTACTTACGCGTAATCAAAATGTCAACAGATTCAACAGGATCAGTGAATTTAATCTGACTGAGAGTTTTTGAAGTCGAGGGCATGAGTTGGACTTAACGTGACTACCACGTGTACGCTGTCGAACTGACGAGTTTCCCTCATGATTGCTCAATGGCGATGGTGGTTAGACGTTTGAACATGATGACTTTGCCTTACTTTGTGTGAGATTAATGGTGTAGTAGTCATCCCACTGTCGGTTCACACGTATGGAGCCGAGTTTCCGATTTCGTTCTAGAACAAAGGTGTTCGCAGATGTTGAGATGTAGCAAACAGTTTTGACCTGTCCAAAAATTGTTTTGTGGTGCGCGTTTGCTGTGACAGTAGTGTGCCAATTTCGGGGCAACTTATAGTGTAAGTTCTTCAATTCCTTTACTTGCAAGTCAAGTGACTGACCATCTTTCATGTAGTTTTTTTTGCTTCCGATGAGTCAGAGGTCCAGGCTATTTTTTTCTTCTAATGATTCCGAAGGAGAGTGTACGGAACTTTGGATATGGGGATCTCCGTCTAAGTTCAAACAATGAACATCATGATGCTTACTTCGATCAACAAATGGTTTCCTGTTATTCACACTAGGCAACGTGACAACTAGACTTGTTCGCTTACCGCGATGCTGATCTGCTTTTTTTACCCTGCCTTTCTTCGGCTTTTTATTTTTCTTCTACTCAGACGGTGTCAAAGAGCAATATATCGGTCGGGATCTGAAAGATAGCGTGGAGCTGCGCAAAAAACCCGACACTTCTCATGTTGCTCGCATGGTGGGATGTAAGTCCTTGATCCAAGTGTGTATTTGTGTTGGTTTTTGGACACGTTCTGATTCGTTTTCCATTTGTGACTGTTAGGAGACGCATCTCCTAACGAAGCAGCAAAGGCGATCGATCCGGCTTCGAGTTACTTGGTATGTGATTTTAACTCACTCAGTCCAGTAAGCTCAATTGGATTGCAGCTGCGCGATCGAACGCCTGCACATCACGTGAGGCTGTTCTCACGAGTGCATTTTCAAATGTCCCCCCACCCCTCTGTTGGACCTATAAGTGTAGAGCCTCTGTGGCCTAATCGACTGGCCTCGGTTTTTTCAATAAACGCTGTTGCCGTGCCCGTATTCTCCTTCTCGGTTCTGGTGGCAAACGATTGAGCTCGCATTAAGGGACGATCCAATAGTGACCAGCAGACATTTTAGGTTACCCCAAACTCTATTGTAGATATATTTACCACGTAAAAAAACTACAAGAAATGGCGACTTGGTGACCACCAAATATTCCTTACAATCTGAGGATGATGTTCAGTTACCCAATCCGACTTACAGCGCGTACCCGTTTGGACCGATGACGGAACACAATGCTTCTTCCACCATCCGTTTGAAACTAGGGTTTTTTGGCTCGCTGTGCCAAGGTACCGCTGACCAACCGGTCTGATTTAAATAACGTGTCTCTATATTTGTATTCTAACATAGATGGAAAAGACCGCGCCATACGAACGAAATAAGTAGGACTGCTTTTGCATACTTGGAAGGACCTCATGAGCGTCAACGCTTCGACGTGAGATCTGCGAATGGATCTGCATGAAGTAGATTTTGTAAATACTGACTTTTTCCGCCTCTTTAGAGCCCACTTGGGCAACTGCGAAACCGGTTGGATGTCTTTCACTTGACGAATGTGTTTTTGCTAACATAACCTTCCTTGATAAATAAACAACAAATCAGTATTCCACAAAAGTTTACATTCAGGTAGATGTTTCTGTTTGGCTTAATTTGACCAAATTTGCAATGTTAAAAATTCAGTGACTCATTTGGAGTCCATGTGTATGTGTGTGTGGCGTTTATTCCTGACATACCCTACATTCCGCCCATATGATATACCTCATTTGTCACAGCTGCGGATTTCGATGCAACACCCAAATTTCAGATTGTACGTCACTCGCAACCGTGGGGCACAGTGTCCGGTGATTCGGGTCTATTCTTCATCGGCTACTCAGCTACACCGGTCGCTCTGGACTTTATGTTGGATCGCATGACAGGACTTGGTGAGGATAAAAAGGCCGACGATTTGATGCGCCTAACCCAGTGTGTGACGGGTAACTACTGGTTTTTTCCCAGCAAACCACACTTGGACAAGATGATTGGCAAAGCGGGTTCTGGTAGCTCGTTCCGTTTGTGGCGCTAGGCGTGTTTCCTTCTGTCTTCTCATCTCAAACTTTGACCGTGAACTTGACTTTATTGGTTAATCGTTGTGACTCTTCAGCGGCCTATTACGTCCAATACATATTCTTGCCTATCTGTCAGTATAGTTTTTGTTACAAAGGTATCTATATTCTTCTCTAAAAGGTGAAGTTATCTCATAATTGCTGCAGGCCGTTGTATCGATTGATTGGCCTCTTAAGTTATGGAATGACGTAAGTTATCTTTCAATCATTTACGGTCTACACAGCTTACTGCGTTTTTTGCGTAAGTGGCTTGCCGAGAGCATTCAATAACCAGCGTTCAGCCGTCTACATTGTTCCTCTGTACAGAAGAATTATATCACGATCCGTGCGAGACGAGGCACATGTGTTTCACTTCAAATGATCTTTGAGGTTGTACTTGAGCTGGAACATGCAACGTACATAGTAAGGAGGAGACTTGGAACTTACTGAAGGACGCTATTACGAATCGGATGCACGAATCAGCACTATGAAATGGCTGACCGAGAGCAGTAGTACATGTCCAGTCACACTGCATTCTGATTTGTCCAGTACTGAACAAAGAGTCTTACCAGTAGAAGGAGATATAACAACGTATTTATTCGTTCTGCCTCAGTTGTGTGTCTTAAAATGGTATCGGATTGGTCTACCGTTAGATTGTTCCTTGTGTCCTGGTTGGATGGTTGGTGAAGCGAATACATTTTCACCACCTGGACATCAGCTGAGAACCTGTTCACGTCCCACATAATTAAGCGTTGGCAGCAACTCTTTCTTTGTTCGAATCCGATCATGTAAACATTGTGCTACGCAACAAATGATAGATTAGTATTCATTGCACGTGTCGTATCCGTGGGGTGTTAGATAACAGGACCATTCGGCCTAAGAGCACGTGTTCTAACGAATCGAGAATGAACCGTGTGGTGCTCCCAGCTAGGAGATATTCGCAATTCTTCTGGGTGTAGGATCTAGAATGCACCTTAATGGATCTTTTTGAGAAATGGCTCATTCACGTTCCGGTTCTTGTATGTTAACTTAATAAACATTGTAAGCATGGTCGAAGTCAGTTGTGAACTATCAGATCGTAAGTGAACATTCGAAAAGTATTGATGTCTTGTTTTTGCTTCGGCTATATCGATGGTTGTCGAAATCTTTCAGCCAAACACCATCCATTACGCTCGTAAATAAATTGTCATGAGCCGAACCAACTGGTAGTTAACCTTAGACCGTTGCCAGCAGCCCACCTAATGCATTTCATCACGATCACAGTCTCAGAAGACAAACCTAGGCAGGAAATTACCTCCAGTTTTTAGTCAGTTGTCGTTCACGGATTTCTGGATTATTGGAAACTGTACCAGTCAAGAAACAACAGAACAATCACGGTCACGTGCATCTGAAACTTTGTGCATCACCCTAGCTTAGGATGTGGATTTACGTTTAAAGCGATAAGGATTTGATTCAGTTGAACATTGAAAGGAAAAGTCTTACGACCTTTATGGTGTTGTGTGAGATTGTGGAAGGAAATGCGATTGGCATTAGGCAAGTGCCCCATGGATCTAGGAGGAGTTTAAAATCTTAGATCGATTATCCGAGTTAACTACTGGGTAGCGACGAAACCAATGGCGGGATACGTGCATTCAAAAAATTAGGGATGCGGTTACAGGGGGTTGGAGGACTTGAAGCGTGAGTTTTCCCACTTTGGTAAAACCATTGTTAACGTGAAAGGTATAAACTGAATTGTGGCCTAATTTGATAACTGGTTAGGGAAGGGGAGGAGATCGGAAGCCTGTGTCGAACTCCATTTGGGGGTGAAGAGCTCTAAGGATAGTTAACCATAAACGTGCAGTCTGCGCTGACAACGGGAATATGATGCTTACAATCAGTTAATTTTTTGCTAGAACTTCACGACAGAGAACCGGCGTGGAATCCGAATGAACGGCAATCTTTAGGTCGAAAACGATCACTCCTGCCTGTTGGGGAATAAAAGTTTGATGCCGTGGTGTCCGTCACTAAGTGAAGGTTTAGTGAACACGTCCACGATCGGGTCAGAGACTGGCTTGACCCGGTATGTTGTTATCTCTGTCTCAAGTGTCGTTACATTATGGGACCGGTGAACATCTTTGATATGATAGGCCCAGTATTACTACATCCGTATTTTCCACACGATGTTCCGACACCTTTTTTAAAGACTTGATATGCAGCACTCACCTAACGCTTATGGAGTCTGTCATGTAGAACGTACAATCGTCTAATACTCTCTCTAGCCTGAGGTGCAGAAGATAGATCCGGACACAGAGTTATAGACTCCCAAATAAGTTGGACATCGGGGCCGTTTTGACTTTCGATAATGGATCGTCGGGATTATTATAAGTGAACACGTTATTTCTATCATCCACGACTGCGAGGTGATTCAGGCTGGTTGAATTGCCGCTCAGCGTGTTTAACCAATTCACCAGGTCGCTGTGACATGTTGAAAATTCATGAGGCATATTTTATACGATAGCCTTACCAACACCGTCCTGACAGTCACTGCAGCGATGTATCAGGGAAAACTACCCCCAGCTGTTCCGTGACAAAAAATCTATGCACCTCTGGTACTTTCACCGTGGTAATCCCATTGTCCTCAGACCCTTCGCACGTTTGCGGATCATTTGAAAGTGACCATTATCGCATTCGAATCTGGGCGTTCAGTCGGCATTTGTTCGTATGCTCTGTCACCTCCGCTGAACCTCGCTTCTGTCACGGCCGCAATGTTTCTTCAGAGCAGAGCTACTCTTAACTATCTCACGTTGCTAGAGATTTCCGCCCCGTGCCTGCTTAGATCACTCCACTGCCCTGGCCTGAGCAGGTTGACTCATTGTTGTTTGGGTAGCTTTACGTTCCACCTTATCGTTAGATTTTCAGTTTTATTTTTGCGACAAAAAGTCGATCGAAGTAAACGAAGCACTCACGAACAGCTGTTGGGTTGCCAGCATGCTGTGGCCAAGACACTGTGGCGGCATAGCCAGATGCCTAATTTGGTTTCAAAACTCGACGAAGTCGTCTGGGCCATTTCTACAACCACACACGTAGTCACATCTTTTTGTTCAGATTTATGTAACCAAACGCTGCTGGACGACACGGAGGATGATTGAAGTGGTCCTAAGTACGATAAGTTTTCGGTGTAGTAGTCTAATGACAACTGGGACTGATCTGGTCAGGACGCCCGGGGACACGGTGAATTGCCTGGCCGTTTTCAAAGCGATCAATGAAACGGCTGCCTTCCGGACCCACCTGATTCTGGATATAAATGACGATGCTTGTGTGGTCACTGTGACTATCTAACCGTTTCCCTAGATTTAACTTAAAGCGATCAGTTTGTGATGGATACGCCACCGGTAGCGGATGCCCAAATCCATTCCTACTGGGCTAAACTCGCTTTGGGATCATGGACACTAACTAAGCTCGGTTTACTGTTCAGACTACTCAGTGCATCTTCCAGCGTGATGAAAATGCAACTTGTGGTTGACTTGGCTCATCGTCTGAATCTAATTTCGCTGTATCCATTGCTACAGAATGGCCGAAATATCGAGGGTACGTCAATGAAATCACTACTGAAGCAGACATACAGTGACAACAACCGTTTACCAATGCGACTGGGTTATAACACAAGCAGGCCGCTGTTGTCCTCGACATGTGATTCGTTCATAATATCGCGTTGAATTAATTAACTAGGTGGACAAATGGGCGAGCAAGTCCTTGTTGAATCGCGTGCACTAGACATCGTGACGTGAATGCAGTTGGATCATCCGTTTGTCAAAATCCTACAAAGTGCTGAATGAACAGCAAGAGTTTCCGATTTCAAGCCCATCGACTATGGGCCGAACTTCATTCTGGTAAATCTCGCACAGAACCTAACTTTGGAAACAAACGTACTTGTTTATGATTCCCAACAACCCAACTGTGGTTTCTGCAGGATATCGTTCACGCATAGCATGACCTCCTCACTAACAATGACTCACACTAATGAGATTCCAAGCCCAACAGTGGTATTGATGGTCTGGATAGCTATAGGCAGATGGTTGGAGGTGTAGCTCTGAACTTATATCGTAGCCGTTGTAGTTATTATAAGATGCTACATTACAGTATTACAGTTTTATTAAATTACTTTATTTTGGGTTTTGCCGGTGTTGCGGTGACCTTTTGACTGTCCCTGGTTTTCATGTTACACTACTGAACTTCTAACAGTATGATGTATTTCGTAAATGACCACCGTCGTTCACTGAACTAAACCTTTCAGTTGGCCCCTAAGCATTATTGACATCGTCGTCTCAGAGTTGGGATGTTTGTCACTGAACAGTCTTGCTGTTTATTCAGCATTCTGTTGCCATGTTTGCATGATTCAACATTGTTGTACCCATTCACGTGCTCGGTTCGCTGGTCAGTTCAGTCAGATTGTGATGGGTGACCGCGTCTGACAGACAACTATGCCAACATTCTTTGAAATATCTCAACACAGCGGCAAAAGGACAATCAAAGCCCACAGCGGACACATCACCGACAACACGAGAGGCTGAACGAATCATCATCCAGCGAAATCGGCCTAACGGACGAGAAACGACAGGCGACAGATAACGTCAGCCAAAGGAATAGAACCAGATAGAAGTGCACACGACATTTACACGGATCTTGCCCTCTTGACCGACTCCTCACTACAAAATGATCGAGCTATCATCATACACTTTACCTCAATTGCCAGTTGAGGGCACTGGTGGTTTGATGATATTTCACTCCAGTCACACTGGTGAACGGTTGTTAGCTCATATGGAGTTGCCAACGTGCACGTCTTTGATACGCATTTCAAGGACGTAACGGCCACACTAGAGTACTGTACATTTTAGGACAACTATGTCCTTTCGACTTTCTCTCTGACTCAGGCGATCCCGAATTTAAAGCTTACCTTATTGCGCATCAGAAGCATTATAACTGAACGTTGTGTTCCTTATGGAAAACATTAATCTTGCGACTGTTCTAAACAATATAATTCTGTGGATCCTGACTATGAACAGTTTTGTACACAGGTTACGTATGCATGTTTTGTATGTTTGGCAAGTGAGACCTAGGTTCCAACTGCACGCCGTTCCATCCTGCCGTATAATTAAGTGAATGCTGCTTGTTTTATCGATAAACCTTGTGTGGTGTCATCACTATCACTTGTTTGAAATAAGCGATACAATTTTTCCGTAAAATCCTTCGATCTTCAAACGATGACAGCTCTATAAGTTCTGTATGGATACTATTTATTGTGTTTACTTCCAGAGAAGGCTGAAAACAGCAGTCACGCAAGCGTTCTCAAGTTGTGTTCAAAAAATTTACAAGTTTCCACAGGTACTCTATCAGCACACTGATACTATGCGTCTGGTATCATGCTAAGTCATCATCATCATCATCATAGACAGCAATACATCAGTGGTTCACACTGATGCTTAACTGCTACACAACCAAGAAGAAAAAGCAAACCATGTATAGGAAGGGAGAAGAAAAAAAGGGAAGGGCAGTGGACCTAACCACTAAAAAACAGCTACCTCTACATTCAAACATACAGCATCAAGGCGCCTACACCTTGCAAACAAACAACCGAGCTGTAAGTGAAAGTAAGGCGTCATCATCAAGACAGTTTCCTCACGGCTTTCACTGCTTCGCGTCGTTAAGTACTCTCATTTCACAGACAACTCGGCCAAACAACGACAACATTCACGCCACTGAGCTTGGCTAGCCGCCATCTCACCTAACGTATCAAGCCACCGACTCTGTGAGTTGCGAGAGCTCCAACCCGGGAGACGAACCCGATCTACAGTAGCCAACCCCTTCGTGAACGATTTCATTTGTCTTCGCCAGGTCATCATCTGTCCACCTCGCACCTTGTGCCAATCGACCGCAGCGTCGACAAACAGTGCTCGGTGTGGCAAGCGATTAGCTGGCATCCTTAGTACATGACCTAACCATCTAAGTCTATGCAAGTGTAAGGACTGAACGAAAGAATTCGTTTGACAATCAGTGTCAAACACCCGCTCCCTAACCTCTTCGTTACTCACTCGTTGGTGCCACCCGATACGAGCGATTGAACGCAGACATCGGTGGTCAAACACCTGAAGATGGTACAAGTCTTCTACCCTGAGTGTAGTGATACAGCCCTTACTATTGTCTGATATACGCGACCCTCAAGCTTCAGAGAGATACCTTTCTGTCGCCATAAGTGCCTCAGATTAGTAAACACCGCCCTAGCCTTGGAAATACGCACCTCTATTTCATTCCCTACACCTCCGCTGATGCAGCTTCCCAGGTATACAAACCGGTCAACAACTTCCATGACTCCATTATCTAACATTAAATTTACGTAATCACAGCAATCTTGCAGAAGCACTTTACATTTCGAGTCATACACTTCTTACACTGTTTATGAAACGGCTGCTTTTTCTTCATTCGTGTTCAATGTTTGACCAACTGCCTTACGAGCTGTCAACAGAAGTGAAAAACGTATCACAATCTAGGAGGATAAATTGAAGTGGAAAAGAATTGTATAAAGAAAAAGATACACTGATGTACACAAAAGCACCACCAACTTCTGTTCTTCACTATGCCAGATGGTGTCCTTAACCAACGGTGTTCATTGTATTTCAGGCTCCGGCTTGGAGGATGGGAACGTCTTAATGAAGTAAGCTCCAGTGTAAGTGCTTTCGTATCCCAAACCCCAGTCACAAACTGGCCACCAGGCTGTAGCTTACATCCTCATGCACCACTCTTATACAAGGTGCAGTGCAACAGGTGAAGAACTTTCACTTGTAACGTATGGCCAAGCCCACGAAGTTTGTGAGCCGAAAGAATTATGCCCAAGAATCAACACAGTCGACAAACTTAGTCATTTCAGACACGCTATTTCTACCACACGCAGCTACCCAAATAATACACCAGTAAAAGTTAGAGCAGGCGTAACGTTCTGTCGGCCGTACAGCAACACGTTGCCCTTAATAAGTGCAAATATCATACCAAACTAACGATCTAAGACCTCTAATCTGTCTAAGGTGTTCTAGGCTCCCTATAAACCTTCACAGATTACAACGGTCTCATAGCTCAGTGTCAAAAGGTAGTTCCGCGCCATTATGTTCACAGTCTGCTGAGATTTACACTAGAATCTCGCTTATTGCTAAGGTGCGTAAGAAACGGGAGCCTTCAAAATCTCATCGTCTCCCTCCAGGGTAGTTAAAATTTAAGGTGATGTAGGCTCTAACTCGGCCAGAGGTCTAACAATGAATTGCTTTCAAGATGTGGATATACCTTTTAGGCAGACCCTTGCTGAATAGACACTCCAAGAGTGCGGCCACGTCGGCTGAATCCGGGGCCCCTCTGAACTCTACATAGACAATAGTTGTTGGTTTTCTGCACAAATGACGCAGTTCAGTGAAAGTGTAGTCAATGCAGCCACGACCAGGTTGAAACCCAGCTTGCTTCTCACTGATATGTTTCTCGCTTGTCGTGCTTAGCCCGTGAAGTGTAGTGGGTGCAAGCACCTTTGACACAGGGAGAATCAGACTATTTCCTCGGTGACTTGTAAACGAAGTGTATGAGTCACTCGTAAAAGTGGGGATGATATTAACCGAATCCCACTTACTTGGAACGACTTAATTGACTCAGGTTTTCAGAAGAGCTGTCAGCGCTTCGAGTAAAGCTAGGCATACACCATTATAAATGACGAGGAGAAGTTTCTTTGAACTGAGTGCTCGAGTGACGCTTCAGGAACTTGGTCTTAAGTGAAATTTATGCTTCCAATGGTAAAGAAGGCGTCAACGGATGAGTGAACACAGAGAGACCTCGGAGGCATAGTCCACGGTGCCTGTGGCTGATTCTACTGTTGTTGAAAATGCCCATCGCAGCGACCTAGGATTCGCTACAGATTTGAGAAAAGATCATCTTTGGTTTCGTAGATTACCTCGTAAACACGTAGCTTCATGCCACTTGTTGCTCGGATGAGATGGAGAAGCTTTCGACAGTTCTAAGTAGCAGTGACTTTTTTAATCTCCCTAAGATGTGCCAACCAAGCTTCACGATCGTTTGCTGTTTTCTTCCATAGTTCAGTGCGAGTAGCTTTGTTAACTGAATTCGACTCATTGCTGAAGGGAATATTCTGGCCATCCTCAAGAAGTCACAGTTATTGCATAGAAACCCTGCAGTTGGCAGCTGAACGAGCAATAGTATTACATGAGACAGTAACGCAATTATGCGCTGCATCCAGTATATGTGCCCAGTGTGCACCAATGTTGTCTGGTCCTAGGCTACAGGCAACCGCGCTCTAGTAACTCTAGAGTACTTGTATGCCTGCTAGTTAATATATTTCAAATGGTGTTTGACGATGAAGTGATCTGTCACCATAGCAAACTTGGCATATACCGGAGCATGATCAAAATCTATACAGGTGTTGCAGACTGGTTTACAGTCTTGAAAACAGCCACGCTACCGATAGATGATGGTTGTGTGATCAACTTATGTCCGCGACTGACTTCGCGACGAAGGTCACTGGGTGACGCATTGACGTCTAGAATTCTCAAAATCGGTACTTGCCAGAAACAGACCGTTACCAGCACAGAGCTGCAGCGAAAGTTCACCATTGTCTGTTCGATGAATATCGTAAAAGTGTGGGCCACACTAACGGTCTATAAGAAACTATCATCTGAACAAAACAATGGACAATAATTGTTCAGGAATTGGATCCGTTACTGACAGATTACCAGAACATTGGTTAATTCTATCATAACATGTAGGATTTCCACAGCCATTTTATCTTCCGCCATTATTGCAAGTCGATTCCAGTCTTTTTCTGAACAAACAAACGAATATTATCAAAAACGTATGGGCTGAATTTTGTTGAATAGCCTCTAGGGAAATTAAGTTTGTTTACAGGTTATGGAAGCAAAATTGGTACAGTGTATTCATGGTGTTACGCTGGCCATTCGTTTGTACATATCGGCCAGGAATGTGTACTCTGTCTTGAGGTTAAACTTTTTGACAGGCCGGCTCGCAGTCTTGATCGCAGTCCCGTAGAAACTCTGTACTACTCGCAACGAAACTGCCTGTTATACAACACATATATGATCAAGACATCATAGTTCACGAGTGAGTTGCGAATAACAAACGTAAACGACTTACCTTTGAAATCATCCTAATTTCTTAATGAAACGACTAATCCTACACACGACTCGACTGCTGGATCGCTGCCACTGTGCACAACTGAAGCTTGTGAACAACGTAGCAGGTGTCTGACTCTTTATCCACTGTACACGCAGTCTCACATCACGATGATGTAAAGTGGGCACCGATTTGTCTTCTCGGACAAATCAACTCCACATAGCAGCGCATCACGGATAGAGCCGCTCAGCCCAAGTCACTACTGACCTCCTTTACCCATTCATCGGAATGGGTATACATATGAGACGCGTAGAGAGAAACCTTACGTTAGGTGAGCATCGTCACTTTATGCACAAGAAGATCAGAAAGTTGTCATACTCAGCGAAGTGTGACCGGAGGAAAAGGATTTCCACTACGCTTCTATTATAAGGCACTGTAATCTACTAGTGGTTAGTTCATGTGGATCATTTTGACAGGAAGGTCTTAATCTATGACACTTTCCAATTCACTTTGCCTACGACAGTACAGTTTTCTTATCACTACTTAATAACGTCTTTAATTAAGTTCGATTTTTTTTATTCATGCTAGGTGCCTACAGTTTGACAAACGATACTGCGGTTTGTCATCATCGTCGCTGGTAGAATCTGAAATTGAACCGAACCGCACATGTGCCTCGATCTTGATAACAATGGACTGCGTCGATATCACATGGCGAGATTGACGAGTTTGTCAGACGAAACCTGTTGTGCTCATGTGATGGGCTGACCACGCCAAGCTCAAGGACAATTTGCATCATTTATTCACGTATGTTGCTTGATGTGTAAACCACGGTGGGGAGGTTTGCCCTATATACACCTGTACGTAAGTGAACGATGTGGCGGTAATTGGACAACCGAATAGCGTATCGAACTGATTTTTATTTCTGTTGTGTGAAGGAATTTTAGTACACAGCGTGTGAGCACGCGATCGGTTTAAGTGTAAATCATTTCGATTCCTGATGAAAAAGCTTGCTGCAATGGGCAGTGTTCATGGCATGCAAAGAACTTATCAAGAAGCTGATGAATAGTAGGGGATTTTGATTTTCATATAGATTGAACATCACCTACAACTGATCGCAGCTGTCGTATTCCCATAGACTTTCCAGTTGGCCCTTTCAAAAGCACTAGGCTCGAGTTTTGCTCTCATTAGAGCTCGTCAGTAATGCATATCATCGCCACTGCCGGGACTTGAACCACGTACACGCTGTTCATGAGGCAACCGCGTTTACCACTGCGCCATTGACCTCATATTAAGCATGACCGAATAATCATATGTGAACACTCAACCACTTTATCAAGAAGCATATCAACGGATGACTGCTCTGCCAATTATGTTCTGCGACATTAGGCTACCTCAAGCACAGGAACTACACGGAACGTCCATAATTACTGGAGGAACTGTAAGTGCCCATAGTCTCGGAATGCAATACGATCTCCAAAACTACTTTGCAACGTGTACTCTCGTCATGCCTAAGAAGAATGCCTTTGTGCAAGCAAAAATACGGATAACATTTTCACCATCATTTGTGAATTTATGGTTTATGTACTAGTGCTCTCTTTTCTTTTCATCTCTCTGTGGTGATAATTTCGATCTGTCAATGGAACAGCACATCTGTAGCGGCAATTGGAGGATTCCTATACCAAGTGCATACTATCAGCTCTGATGTAAGCATGAAATCTGATAAAACATACTGCAGATTACTGTCTGACTAAGATAAGGTTTTGGTTCATGCGTAGTGGAACACTGTACAGTAGATATTTTGGTACGCGACGCGTTTAGTCATTTACAGATACGCGTTAACCAAATACGATATCTGGGATAAAGATCGGAATGTAAAACTGGCCCCAAAAAAGCTATAAACGGCATCGATGTACGTACATCGGTGTGTTTCAGAAGTGCGATCCGGTTCCAGCGTGATAAATTCGTCCAGAGAAGGTTGTACTCAGCTGCTGTCCGGCAAAATGAATTGAGATCAGTGCGATCCAGCATAACTCAAAATAACCAAAGTCAGACAGACAGACACTGTGAGAGAGGGGGAGAAAGACAGACCGAACCAGTCGACCCAGAGCACATGAGTCCGACTTGCCTTCCGTGAAATGAAAGTATCGATGCTTTGCCGTCTTCAGAAGCATCTACACTTACCGTCCGTACAGTTCCAGAAAAGTCAGTTTACGAACAAGCGCCTTACTTGTACAGGGAACGTTACGCCTCTTACCCAGTCGGACCCAGTTCAGTCAATATTCACATGTATCAACATGTTATCTTAGTTCGTCATCACCTAACCAAAACCCATATGACACGAATGTTTTGTGTCGATCTAAACTAACCGGCCTTCGTGTCCTGGTTATATTGATCTTCAGAACGAAGCAGAGAACAAATCATTTCAATCTGACCAACATTTTTACTCATGTTCTCGCTGATCTCGACAACGCAACAACAGATAGTGGAACGACATAATTCAGTAACAAAGTCAGAAAACTGAGAGGTGCCAATCGGCGCTTATTAGTTTTACAGCATGGCTATAATTTGCCACGTCACAGTGCACAAATTGCACGATTAGCCTAAAAACACAACATGATGCGCCTCAGATTCTATGGAAAAATGATTAGGTTTTGATCAGTCTTTTAGTAGTTTGTAAATCTGTTTGGTTCATGAATGCAGCTTTTCATTATCTATCGTTAAGATAATATCGTAATTTCACTTTGCACTCACCAGCGCATGATGGTTTCCTGTCTGTCACAGGAACGGTTATAGAGACGTGTGCGAACAGCCAGGTGCTATCGATCGTGGACCGTAGTGGCCAAAACATTGGGTCGATGGCGTCGAGCGTACACCGTCGATGCACGTACACTCCATCCTACCCACAACCAGCTAATCTGGTTGTGGTTTCAATGGTATGTTGTGCCCGTTCGCTTACCGGACTCAGGTACGGGATGTGGATGTTTGGCAAGCTCTTTGGTCTGGACTTCGCATTTTGGCGCCGGCATAGAATTCCAGGACAATCGGTATACGCAGATGTCAAGGCGCTTAGCTCGACAATCAACTTGGTGGCTATTTTGTAATCATCCTAAAAAAAGTTTAATATTTTTGTTCGTCGCATTTGTGCCCAATCAGTGTATTGAAACGGTAAAACCACGCGATGACTGGTGTGGTAAACGCTCGACGGTTATGTGAGATAGGTCGTCAACTGTCTCACGCTGCACAGCTTGATTAATTTACGAAGTGGTCGCGTTCCTAGTATGTTCTGAAATACGGTAACATTATTTACACGATCAGCCCACTTGATGCGAGCTAACTGACGGTGATAACCATGGATACACACGACAAGGCTGTTGAATTCTTCTCCTTGTACAGACCCTGTTTCTGTAAAGTTGGCGATGTCGTCTCGTGGCTTCCCTATTGTCCATGGTATTTCACCAGCAGCTAACAAGATAGTGCTCCCCAGGTCTGTGAAATTGTCCACAATTTCAAACAGAATGCACGCAATATAAAACTTCGGAGTGGGAATGGCTCAGTCTTGAAACAATTCAAAAATGCAAAGCGTGTTCGATATAAAGCAGCCTGATCATTCAAATTGTTCACCATAGTCTACATTGCCATCGGCAGATGAGCTTATCAGGACAGTCATTCCCTCAACCCGTGTCGGTCATCATTATTATTATTGTTAATATTATTATTGTTGTTATTATTGTTGTTATTATTATTGTTATTATTATTATTATTATTATTATCATAGCAGCCAAGAGCCTGGCCAAAATTACTATGGCTCGGGCTGCCGATCATCTAAACAGTGACGTGGAATTTTTTAGAAGGAAACGCTGTTAAGACTGCGACAAGTCACCCTCTCGGATAGCCTCTCTAACCAGCGGTTTGTGTGATCACGAGGACCCCAGCCAAGCAGGTGACTCCTACCCACTCTGCTCAGTGGAGCAGTCAGGGTCTTCATATTTCGTGACTACATTGTTGCTTGACCACCATATGATTTCACCCAAATGTTGGTGGTCTCAGCATATAATGCTCGGTACTGTAAACGCTCAGCTGGCATACGGAGTACGTGACCTAAACATCGCAAGCTATGCCCCGTGAGTAGTTGACCGAGTGATCGCGCATCCCGAGAGTTCCGGAATACGCGTCGGCGAATTGCCACACTGCTCACGCGATCAGTCCACTTAATATGGGCCAATTAGCGGAGACAACGATGGTCAAGCACAGCAAGCCTGTTGATATCTTTTTTGCAAACAGGCCACGTTTCCGAACCATAGAGTAACACAGACCGTATATAAGTATTATCTAGTCTTTCTTTCAACGACAGTGGAACTTTTTTTCGACGTGACAGTTGACGCAGTTTGGCAAAGGCAACTCATGCCTCTGCTATCCCCACTGATATCCCATCAGCAATATTACAGGTTGACGAGATAGCGCTACCCGAGTATGTGAAACTGTGCACAGTCTCAAGCGGATTACTTGCAATAAACAAAGCAGTAGTGGAAATGTCCCAGTGTTGAAGCAGCACTTTGCACTTTGAAGGTGCGAAGCGCATTCCGTGCAAACCAGGCCGGTCACTCACCTTGTTCAGCATGATCGGCATGTCTTCGGCAGAGAGGTTAAATAAGGCAATGTCGTTCGCATACTACAAATCGGTCAACCGAGTGCCGGGAAAAAACTCAACATGGAATTCATTGGACTCCTCAAACGCACTCTCCAGAATGTCGTCCATGACAAAATTGAACAAAACGGAGGAAATCAGACATCCTTGACGAACACCACTAGAAGTGATGAACGCCCGAGACAGTAGTCTTCATCATAAAGGTCCAATCTTTCTGTTCCGTTTGGTCATGGTTAACATTTGAAAAGGTGCGTTTAAGGAATTTACTGAGCCTGGTACTGTGATTCTTCAAATCATTCCGCGTCGGTCAGTTCAATGATTTGGAGAAACTCAGTACCAGGCTTATTAAACTCCTTGAGCGCACCTTTTGAAATTTTAGCCGTGGCAAAACGGGACAGGAAGGGAACAGGAAGAGTAAACCTCCATGATGAAGATCATTAAGGAAGTTAAACACCCGTGACAGTTTAGGATGTACTGTCACCCTGCTTGAACCATCTTTTAGGCGTTTCATTTGCTTGCAGTTAATCTTCTTTTCAGTGGCATTATGGTAATTCGTGCCTACCGGGCAGTCGTTTGTACGCTATAGTTTCTGATCCACTAATCGGACAGACACGACTGCAAACAATCAGGAGTGTCTTGGTTAACCTGATAGTCTAGCAACTGTCTCTAAAGAGAGCCCCATTTGATACACATAATGTGTTTGGTATAACCCGGCTATGCACCGTCTAATCAATCGCCTCACTTGTTGCTGTTCACGAAGGTGGAAATAAAATAATCCTATTCAGAGCATCCGGTCTTCTGGTTCTACTGAGTATAGGCTAACAGTGGGTCTGACCAGGTTCATTACTCGAGTTCGGCTAAAACGGTTTGACTCATCCGTCAGGTTGGATTGGTTTACAAGACACCGGTACACTCTCAGACCGTCCTAATCTGTTTGCAGATGGTGGGCATCAATGGGTGCAGAGTTGTTGATCTAGAGTTGTCTCAACGAGCTAGCTAGGTAGGATTCAGCAACATAAACCGCTGGATTTCCCTTCCTCGAAACCAAACAATGACCCAGTTCGGAACATGCTAATGTTGTTTATTTCCATCATTCGCAAACCTAAAACATGCAGGATATATACAACAGATAAATTGGGGCAAACGGTGGCTAGATTTGCACACGGTTACTCTACGTGTGATGTAATCAGGACCGCGATAACCCGATAGGTTGTCCCAGCCACATACGGGGAGTAAATTTCCCATACGCAAAAATGCATTTCATCAGTCATCTTCTGTCACATGTTACTGATCAGTTAACATGTAGCTACAATAACGTTTATGGCCGAGCACCTCGCAATTAATTTTGCATGTCAGTGAAACTGTCCAGCAGACCTGGGAGGGTCGACGACAGAACACACCTCCGTTGTGTGGTCACGTAAGTCCAAGCCCCAGTAAGATCCCGCTGACCAAACAACGCTTACCCTGGTCGTGACTTCTGGCCTACTCTCCCTGCTCATTCCGTTCAGAGACTGTTGCGACACACTACTGTACATAGTTAAATTGCATATTTTGGACAAACGAATGATGAAGTAAATTCAAAATATATACAACTCGTAGCAAATCCTCTCTGATGAGCGCCAAAATTGTTACGGAAAATCTGTGCTCGAACACAGATTTGTTCATTCACGTCAGTTAAATCCGCATAGTGTAAGCTGAGCGGATCAATGACGAACTAGTATCGAGACTTGCTCAATCAACACATTTTAATAACTGTTATGAGCGAGTATGCACACGTTAGAGCAATCAATGATCAATGTGCGAAAAAAATAAACAGTCAATCAAATTGATGTGTAAATTGTTAATAACTAGATTAGCTACTGATCCAAGTTTCTGCTATATATTAATCAATCGACAATCGAAACAAACGCGTTACAGTGAATCAATAAAATGCGCAAACTATTTGTAAGACAACTCGTCTTGGTCGATTTTAACGGTTACTTCATTTTACAGAATCTCTACTAACGTGAAATGCAAGTTGTTATATGCGTAACTTTTTCATCAACAGACTAGTAAATCACCGAAAAGAAGAAGCAACTATTGGTCAAACTACTTAAATAAACGCTACAGGCATTTGCGCTGTCCAGCAACATAATGTGTCTCTACCAACTGAATTATGAAGTCGCGCCGGGAACTCAGAAGTTTCATATTTGTAATTAGTTACCTGCTGAGTTCAATATATGTAGATGGTGGGAAATGTGGTAACCTAACACTTCCCCCACTGTTCATAGTTGAACGAACTGATCCAGACCAGTTGAAGTGTTCGTCGAATCGCTCAACTCACCTGATAAATCGTAGTCGTTATGTGGAAATTTATCTCCTTACACGCAGTTTCACTAGAATCTTGTCAACGCTCATGGCAGCCACGAATCGTAGAAACAACCCCCGTTTATTCCATGGCAAATAAAACCATCTTGTGGAGAGTGCACACAACTTTGACACTACTATCTGAAACGTGATGACCTACCGATGGCGTTGATTTCTAGAGTGGACAGGGTTTCATGTTGCATCACAGTTTGGTACGTTTTACTTCGGCTACTGCCATTCCAGTTAACATTCAATTTAATCTACCAACTGATAATTATGTCATGGCATCGCGGTTCATTATCATGGATGTTTGTCATTCTGCTCGCCATATCTTGAACTATCCAGAAGAAGACTGGAAATTTAACGCTTAGCTCCAGATCTCCAAGAAGACAGAAAGACGGGACTCTGTCAAAAATGCTCATTAGTTTGGGATTTACCACTACTTAGTTATCAACAGTTCATTGAAACATGTTCATCCATTTGCTTTGGAGGCAGCTGAGTAAGCCAAATTTCATATTATCCTGTCCGGTCATGGTCAAAATATTCGCCACTTCTTGCCACGATTTTTAAGGTAATCATTTTGCTGTAATTCAGGCAATGAACTTCGCAGTTAGCTTCAAGACAGACTTACTATCGATATACAATGTAGCTTTGTTTCTGGAAATTCCGAATTCCCAAAGTGTGCGTACATTATGTGAATGTCATTACAAAAATGATGGACCTGTTTTGTCAACCTATTTCTGTGGTTCTTTAAAACTAGTTTATTTTTCTTTCGCAATATCTTTCATAAAATCAAGTAAGTCGTTACACAGTCCTCAGTGCATTTTAAAACTATTATCTTATAAACTCGGTGACTGTGTATCTTGTGGTCAAAACAGTTGTGTTCAACATACTCTACGAAATACACTGTTGCGACTGTGAATAGATGGATCATACTGATTTCATTTGCAAGCGGCAGAAAGTTTGCTTGGCTCAAAAAAGTGAACGGTGTATTAATGTCCACTCAGATAGTTTATCCTCTACCAGGAGTGTCTCTCCTCACTGCTGTTCCTATCTATTTACTGTGTTTGGTGGGTGATAACAGTGTGTATCAGTTTGTTGTTGACATTGTAGTGCCCTACATTTCATTCAGGGAGTTACACTCATATCGTAACGTTGAACCGAAAGTGTGTTACAATTTGACAAATTGCTGATAATCTGTAACCTGTTGTTGGATGTGTTGTATGCGCGTCAATACTGCCTGTGTGCCCCACACTCGAGCTGAGACTCAAGCTGCCTTCTGATTGATTGCGCCTTTAACGGCACATCCGTCCCCCCACATAAGAATGACGCCTGTAAATGGGAAAATATAGTTTGTACTTCTACTGAAGTCACATGTTCTCTCTATTGTTTTTATAGCCAGTAAGGTTTACTGTTGGTGGCACCGGAATAAGAATCCAACAGGATGCAATGTCATTCGTTTCTCACCGGATAGACGAATGATTGTTAGTTTTTGATAACACAATCTGGCCAATGCGCAATTGGTTCAAACAGTCCTCAAAGAATTGATTTTAATGTTGCAAAAACTTGATGGTAGGGTCGAAACACCCATTCGAGAGTTAATTGGACGTCGTTGAAAGGCAGTGAGTTGAGTTAAAGTGTAGCCACCTGAGGTCGATTTGAAGATGGTCCCATACTTTTGAAATGACGTATTCCGTCTATTGGGCTTCCTAACTTGGTCAAAACTGCACGTCAGTATTTTAAAACATGACGCGTTTTAACTCTTGTTCAATATTTAGTTTTGTCAATACTAGTTTTCACTCTTTTGAACAGCAACAGATCAGCCCTGAGGAGATATGGTGATTATCGTCCAACCATTTAAAGAAAATCGCCGTAGCAACACACTGCTCCATTGAAAAACCTGGAAGCATTCATAGGCGCCCTTACGTTTCAAACACTTTTTCCAGTTACATCTTGCAGTCGTTTATTCACAATTTTCCCCCCGTAATGTTAATTATCATGGATTTACAGTCATCACTAAGTTGTCTGGGGTGTTTCAGTACAATCTCTTAAATTTTGAACTTTGTTTATTTCACAAAATTAATCGAATGGCTATGAAATTTATCACGTTTGCACTTATCGGAGAAAAAGTTTACCAGATTTATACGCTGGTTGGCACACTTTGTAACCATCGGTGTAATGAACAAATAATTAGATTTCTTCAGAAATGTTTTGTTTTCTATTTTTATCACAACCCACCCAAATACTCATTTTGTTACTCCGTTGAAAGCAACGAAATTAGGCCAAAATCAAATTGACTGGTTTCTCTAATAAACATTGGGATACCATCTAACTTCAATGAGCCAGTGTCTCTCTATGGAATCTTCTCAGTGTCAATGTAGGTTTGTATGTAATTTTGCCATCAATGACAAACCATTGCTATTTTGTCTATGAATCAGTTTGCGTGGGAGAAACGTCATACACGAAAATTACACCAGTTACTGAGTTTTCTGAAATATAATGGATTTTTGCGAACAATTTCATTCTGCTTTAATTGCTACTGCCTCACCATCCCGCATTGATGTTGTTTTGGAGCAAAATAAACCTTGTTTAGCTTGTATACATTCTATCTCTTGGGTACAGCAGAACGTGAAGACTCAACGAGAAACATCCGGCGTATTGTGAATCGATTTTGGTCAAACAAATTTATTTTGTGGTCAAAGGTTACTATTATTACCAATCAAGAAACGCTTAAACGTTCGAAATAATTTTTTATATTCTTCACAACCATGGAATAATGATACAGTATTATACATTCAGCTTATATTTAGGTGACTGTAAGTTCGGTTGTTAAAATGACCCACCTCGTTGGTTGTTAATCACGTCCTTCTAAATCTGAGAACTGAGATGAGAAGTTGATTAAACCTAAGGAGATGCGAATAACGATGTGGTCTGACTCATATTGGTCTGTAAAATAAACGACACTTTTTAACGGAATGGTGGCTCCGATATCTCACAACGATATGGCCAATTCGCATCTATCGTTTGGTTTGCCCCGGGGCTATTCCCATGTGATAGACTACCGCTTTTTATGTTACAGTACGTAACTCAGTACACAGTGCAGACCATCAATGCCAGTGCTTCGTACCTAGTCACAGATCACACAACATTGTCAATTTCTCTCTGAAGTAAGACGACCAGGTTTGCACATCATCTCGTAAGGATGTCTGGATGTTTAGTTTGTCACAGGAGATCCAAAACAGTATTGAGGATAAACAATGCTTATGTATGTTCGATTTTGTTTTATAGATCAAAGATCAGGTCTGTTCGGGCATATAGGCCTTAGATGTTCGAATACCCTTGCTCTCACCACTTATGCTTTGTCAATTGAGCTGGCTGTGTGATCAATGTAACGGTCTGTCGGTGATTATTTGAGAGATCTCCAAAATCTCAACCCTTAACGAAAGTGATGAAAATGTAATATGTCCTGGGTGGGTCACTTATTTGGTATGGTGATTGAGAGTTAACATTTTGCACATTGTTCATTGTGACTACTGACCGTTGGAAGAAATTTCAAAGTGGCCTTTTGAATCCTTGGTTACTGGTTATAGCAGTCCTGACTGGCTTGCTGAGTAGGGTTGATAAGTGCCATGTGGAAGGTTGCGGGGAATGTAATCATCCATAAAGCTGACTGCAGTACTCTTGAACAATGTGCTAGTTGACGGCCAATCTACATCAGTGAGATTATTTATACATTTTTACGGATTGCCTTTGTTTTGTTTTCCTGTCTATTTGGTTGCTTTATTTATTTATTTATTTTTTGGACTACTGATACCTTGAAGGTTGGATTTGAATTTACTGCCATCAGATACCATGTAAGTGGACAGCTGATCAGTGACACTTTCAAAGACCGATTTTATGAGGATGACAGTAATGAGGCGCAAAATGCTTGCTTTGTATGTACAACATTCCTTCAGTTTCAGACTGCTGAGTGAGTGACTACCAAAAAAGTATGTTTAGTTATCTGTCGCAGATTGTGAGTAGTAATAGCACTAGCTGGAGAACTGTAAAGTAACAAGGAACGGGAAGTCAAATGAAATCTGTTGAACTGATCATTCGGTTGACTGGAGGAATCTAAATCTGACCTCTGGCTTAACAGCTCGTATTATGAGGCATAAGCAATTACTTCGTGGGCTGTACCGAGAATCACTGGCTTGGGCATCTGACTCACTTGGGGGTGAAAGGCTGCACTGTGTATGAAAACAAAGAATGAGGCGTTGTTTCTTTATACAAATGTACGCATGAGATTGATATACTGAAATCTGCGTCAAGCGTTCGAGTAGTAAAGTAGGCTTCTTGGTTATAGTGAATAACTTGTTTATTGTCACGGACAACAGTTCGGTGTTCGTGATTTTCTTTATTTCAGGGTACCTGACTCGAAGGTTTTCTTCTTGATATGAATGACAGTATCGCTTCAATTATAGAGCTAGTTCACGACGTTCGTAGGCTCGCACCTCACAACCTGGGCATTCTTTCGCAGTCATTAGTACCCGACGGTGATTCTAATTTAGTCTGTCTGACATGATTCAACTTGACTGGGTCAAAGCCACAGTTAGGCTTGACCTCCGGATCAAAGCAGCAAACAAGCGCAACCACCTTGTTTAGATAGCAGGGCGACCATAAACGTCTGTCTTATCTATGCGTGATTTGGCTGTTGTAACACATCCGAATGAAGTGTCATGTCATTCATCATCGAGAACTAAAACACCTGTTGCCGGAATAAACTGAATAAGCGTGTCTTACCTGGTTGAACATCGTTGTTCACAAATTGACTCATTTGTCCTTTCTTTTCAATCGGAATTTACGATAGTCGTCGTGGTTATGGTGTATAATGTACATTCAAATCGAAGACCATTTCGTTGCCTGTTAGATGCAAACGGTTTCGATTGTGTAAGTCTTTTTACCATCAAATTTATTTCCATGGCTCCTGCAGATGGTCTTAGCGTTGTTCTTGCGGGTTCTCGTGGCACAACTTTACGGCATCGCCACTGATGAATAATTTATCTTTCTTCCGCTCTATGTCTGAATTCAGCTGAGGCAACACATCGGAGTTTACTACCGCTGTTTTCTGCTATCTACCATTATAAGTGGGCTGAGTAGCCCAACTGAATCGCAATGTTTGGAGGTGTTAGCAAATAAAAGATGGTCCCGTGTGCCAGTGTGCCCATATTTCAAGTGTCCGACTTGAAGATGATAGTCTAGTACCTTGCTCTGATCGTTCGCTCTCACTCGTTCAAAATGCTTACCTGTAAATCATTCCAGGACCGTTTGTTAAGGCCAGAAACAAGTGAAAATGCAGTTATAATGGCAACGACAAGCAGGATTCCCAATCCTGTCTTACTAAATTTAATGAATGTTTTGAGCTTGTTCACGTGTTAACTTTCACCCTATATGAGATTTCTGTTCCGTATTCACGTCTACACACTCCACTGCCATTAAAAAGTATTCAGTTTGTTTTCAATTGTCGTTGAATTTCAGCATTTAGACACTATGGACTCCGGACTAGCTAGTCAATGATTCTGCCATCCGAAAACATACTCTGAGTGGATTGCTTCATCACTACTCTTTTTTGTGTCTTCTTATTTATTTTAAGTGAACTCAATAACAGCTGACCGTTATTCACAGACTACTGTGGCTGAGCGTTTACGTGTGATTAATCAATTGTGCCTAATTTGAGGCCAGCTTGCCTGGACTTCTACTTGTGGCTACGGCAACGATATGCGTTACTGACGATCTCAAACAAGAGCAGAATTGAAGCGTATGGGGCTTCTGTCCGAGAAGGAATGACCTAAACATTTATGAGATTGAACACCTGCGATCTATTGTGAGTGATGTTCAATCTATGTAAACCAGTGACAGCTACAAACGAGATGCTATAACAAATCAGGTTGCCTTGAGTATCGTAAACCTATGCGCCATAAAGATCTTGTCGCTGCCTCTTTCTTCCTGGTACTTAACCCCTAGTTTCACATAGATGAACAACCTACCGCGAATGGAAATACGGAGCTATGACTCAGCAGTAACATTTCTCTCACAGATATATTGGATCCCACAATTTCGTCTTCCATAAATCTAGTCTAATACTCAACTTTGGGACTGATCTGCATGCTTGCTACATCAAATCTCCCTAGATTTTGAACAGTTCGATAAGGTGGTTTTGAATTGAGTCTGTTCAACTAGAGAAGTGATTGAAAAGTGAACGTAGAGGAGCGGCTGTCTTCATTTTTAAACAACTACTAACAAATGTTTACTGATGAGGGTCATTACGTACGAGGTGTTGAACTTGTAGTTCATTAAGCGGTCCAAATCAGTTTGTAGTGAACACTCGCAAACAGGTAGTAAAATATTTCACGGCATAAATCGTTTCTGATATGATCTTTCAATATTCAGTCTTCTTCCAGAATTCTGCATACAGATATTCACATGAAAGTTTATGACTAAAACAGAATTGGAATGCTTTTCTTAGGGCTTCTCTGTTAGTGCTTCAAGAGTGTCAAAGGCATTTTCTTCATTTGTGATCGACTTCTACACTTTTGGATGCTAACAGGCTTCATCTGTTCAATTTTCTGAGATGAGTTGAGGCTAACTGTTTTGATCGGCGTTCTTCAACAAAATGTTTAGCTATTGCCTCCACACTTGTTCGTTATCGAAGAAGTTGCAAACCAGTACAAATCACCATACATGCGAAATTGGTTTGAGTTTCACATATGATAATTCGGTCCAGCCTAATACAATGTCAATGGCGCAGTGGTAAACACGGTTGCCTTATGAAAGTTTGGCCGGAGTTCTAGTACCGGCCGTGGGAAGGATATTAACTACTGACGAGCTCCAACCAGAGTGAGATTTGAGTCTAGTGCTTCTTTTCGAAAGGAGCCGATTGGATAGTCTATGGGAATGCGACAGCTGCGATCGATTGTGGGTAATGTTCAATCTATATGAAAATCAAAATCCTCAACTGCTCATCAGACTCACATCAACTGAGTGACAGTGGAAGAAATTTAGTCAATACAGTGTCTTTGGGAATCACTGGACTATTGTGGTTTTAGACTAATAACACAAGCAAGCACAGACAAACCCTCATGTGACTGCGATCGATAGAAATATATTTTAGAAATAGGACAAAATGTAAAACGTCAATCATCAGAGGCGCTCGGTTTGTGGTTCTGTTCGAATCCCTACCGGGTCAATTCAAACTAGTGGTGTGAAATCTTTTTAAATGTTTCAAAAATACAGAATATTGATTTCAGCCTGGTTTGTAACAAAAGACGATTAACACTACCGAGATACGGGGATCAATCAGAAACCATTCAGACAAAACTCACTGGTGTACAATTACTTGATAAGCGGGATACTTTTCTGATAAAGCTACCTTGTTTGTTCAATAGAACAAGACCGTTAAAATCCCAAATAAAATCTACCCACCAAACATCTAAATAAAACGTGACCGAGAGAAACATACAATCTATTATTTACACTTGAATGGACTGAAATAGATGTTTGATCGAGATCATTTATAACAGATAAACGACTAGATATGTACAAAAGTTGTACGCAGAAAACGTGTTTAATACAACCAGGATGTTTGAAAGTATTGGCTCATCTTAGGTTGATTCTCTGTTATTAGTTATTCGAGTTGTTTTTGCATAGTCTGGTTTATGCGCTTTGTGCCCCCATTTGGATTTCAACATCATAGTTAAACTAAACACAGAATAAGTGTGCTCAGAGAATTACGGAATTACAACAGAATCTTGCTTCCGTCTCCAGTTGGCATGTTGTTTGTTTAGCATTCCATTAGTGCATTGCAAATGTCACCTGCTTGGAAAACATATTTATCAATTAATCATGTAGGTTTAAACGTTCTCGCCTACGCTGCTGTTCTCATTTTTCTCACCAACGTCATCTCCATAATGTGTGCACTCGTGAATAGTTCATGTTTGTAGGATATTCGATTGACTGTACTGTTTTCACCGCACATCGTCAACAGGATACTCATTAAAATAGTTGATGACGCATTCAATAGTATTGTTTCATAAAGTGTATTATATACTGAATTTCTTGAAAAATGTAGTGCACGCACATTAAGGACTCATTCTATCAAAGTCAAAAGTTGATATTTAGTGCGCAAGTAAGTGACTGAGAAACAAGCATATGCGGTTAACGGTGATGTACTGTGCATAACTCAGCATCTGGGATACCCGGTACAATACGAGTTTGAATGTATTGCATGTTGCTCTGTTGTAACATTGATAACAGAGTTTGGTTCATCATCTTGCATATGACTTGATTTCTTGGATTTGGCTCAGTTTCCACTTCAACCATTACATCGCATAGTTAAAAGTTGTCTATCATAGATTTTATTGCTGTGAACATGTTTTTGAACGACACTAAATTAAAGTATCTTGAAATGTAGCCGCAATCACGAACAGTAGTCTGCTGATTGGTCGACATGTCATCGTCGGTCTCAAGATTGTTTGGCGCATAAGTTGGATGTGAGCTGATTCAACCAATACAGTGGATCTGAGGTGTGCTTCTTGCGGAAAGAGTGTCCATCCCAAGGGTGCATAACGTGAAGATGACGAGTTGAACGAAGAAGCCAAAAATCTTACTTCCACAAATACGAATCTCCCGGATGCCCTAGCACGATGCATGGTGGAAGAAAGTACGGTATCTGATCATATTTTGAAAAGAGCTACAAAATGAATAACTAGGTTATGACCTTACATACAGCTAATGTGGTCCAAATCGACATTCTTTTTCATTGCAAACCCAAAGGTCTTTGTGAACCATCATTTGTGGTGAAAAATAGAGGACATTTCACAACCCAATCGTTTCAGATATAGTGTGTGTACATGAAGATCGTTGGGACAACTTTTACTAGTTTCACGGCTTTTGCAGATCCACGAAAATTTTCTGACGTGTTACTGACCTGCTTCTTGAATGACATGGAACGAAGATTTTAGCCATAGACAATGTTGATTTGAGGAGGGTCATCTCGAAGACGTCGAACTGGTGCATAAGCACAGAGTTGATATGTGAATAGATGCAAAGAGAAAATGGTATGGTGCAAAAATCCGGCTGTCCACGTCAGGCGATCGAAAGCACGCTCAACACATGCACCTCTCAACGGGATATACAACAGGACATACAGACAGACAGACACTCATCAAGCACATTTTACAAAAATAAACACCACAACATATCAGCCATACCGATTAGTGTTTTTCCTTCTATACTGATTGCCTTTCCTATCGGAAATTGCTTGAAAGAGCAAAGGAACTGAAAATATCGCATGGTTCCCTGGGGTATTTGTCTAATTTCATCCTAAACACGTCAAGGGTCGAAGATAAAACGACCTCTTCTGCCAGGTTTTTCAGAAGGGGACTACTGGGAATGCAAACGAATGACGTCAGCAAAGCAAACGGTAGGGCTGATGCTAAAGACCGAAACTACTCCTTCTTGAACGTGTGTGTTAATTTCTGAGTAGGACGGATGAGTAAGGTTGGTTGGAGTCGGTTAATGTATTATTGGCTAGTATGATATCTGTTGTCATTCGTCGAAACTCTAGGTTAAACTGATTCAAACTTTGAAGTCCGATCTGATAACTCATGTATCAAAGGCCCCTTATTTGTTTCGAGGCCTTGCGCTGAAATTGTTCAAGCAATAAGACAACCTACGGAAAGAAAGAAAACAGGCTTTGATATTTACTTCTAGTAAAGGGCGAACAACAGTTGAATAAATGGGAAAGAATTTAGCCAGAATTAGACAACCTAGGCTACGGTTGATGAATTTAGAGACATTAGTAGCCTTCCATTCCATTTTTCTGCGGTTTACGAAGAAACAAGGATATTGGGTGACAATCGATCCCGAGTCCTTCTCCTGTTCAGATACACAAAGTCTAACACTACCAAGATGATAGGAGGTCACACTGCTATAAAGAAGCTTCAGGACTTTAAATTTCGCTGCAATCAGTGGTATCCTGTTCAGCTTACATCAGCCGCACAGCTTATCGTGATCTGATTTTAAGTTTGCCTCATCGGAGGGGTCACGAATGACTCACTATAGCTTTGTTTTGTCTGCGTACAACAGAACGCTCGAAGACAAAAGCGACGGTATTTCATTAACGTATACAGTGAACAGTAACGGTCCAGAAATCAACCCTTGTGGCACCCCACACGGGACTTCTCGGATTGTTGAGTAAATGCCATTAACTCGGACAGAGATAATGCGTTCACTCAGATACGCCTTCAACCAACGAAGCAGTTTCCCTCCAATTCCAATACCATTTGCAGTTTTCAAAACAATATACCGTGATGTACCCTGTCAAAGACTATTAGAAAGTCTAGCAGAATAATGTTCACTCGGTCCCCAGAATCAACTGCTTTAGTCCAGTGCTCATGAGCAGTAATTAAGTTGATAACGCATGAGTGGCCCTGCCTGAATCCGTGCTGCTGAGGAATTTATCATTCTGAACTTGTGCAGGCGGCGTCATCAACAACGCTTTCCATTACCTACGAAGGGAAAATTAGTTACGCGCACCGCCACTGTGAAGCAGCATTACTTCACATCGCTTTCAGGTAGTTCACGTTCCTCGAAGGATTTTTGAAGCAAGTCACTTACGACTGCAACTAGTCTATCTTCACAATGCTTTAGCAGTCCTGGTGGAAAGTTATCAAAACCCTAAGACTTATTAGGGTTCAATTTTTAAAGTTTAGCAAGAACAATGGCAGGACTAAACTCTACGTCATTAAGGACAGAGAAAACACTGGACGTAGAGGTTCCGCAGTTGATCGGCAAGGTGGCTTCAATGGCGTTCCCCAAAAATACCTTTCAAGCGCATCAGCAGTGATTTCCGTTGCCTTCTGGTTGCTGTTAGTCAGGTCAGAATTTGTAAGCAGACTGGGAAAACGTGGTTTTATTGAAGAGTTTTTAGACAACTGTTTATAAAACCACTTGGAGTTTTGTCTTAACTGAACTACAGCAAAGGAACGCAATTCAAATTTGTCACTGCGAACAGCATCGTCACACTTGTTTCTTACAAACTTATATTGATTGTATGCGTCTGATACCTGGTTTAATTTGAATTGCATCCAGGCATAATGTTTGTCACAAATATGTTTTTTCGTATATCTGCGAATACTACGGGACTGCTTAGTACTTTTGTTGATTCTCAATGGAACAACTAAGTTAGTCACCGTGTCAGTTGTCACCTTAATGTTGTGCCAAAAAATTTCCATGGAGGGTAAAGATGACAAGTTCTGAAAGGCCGTTAGAAAGTGGTCGTTCGTACATACCTAATCCCCCTTAATGTAGTTGCGTAATATTGAAGGATCGACTACCACCCTAAAAAAGGCATGTATAAACCAAAACGATGTCAAAGCGCGATCAACGCAGCCCACAGGCATCTCAATGCTGAGGTTTTCCACCGAACTAAACCCGTTGGTCAACATTATGTCTAAACTGGATGATGCAAATTCCTGGGGCCACATGGCGAGATCTAGTACGTTTTCAAATAATCCTAATTCTTTACTGGTTTATAGAAACGATGTGGCAGAAAAGTCCCGAGCGAATTGCACGTTGAGAGCTTTGAAACCAATATCCGAGTGAGTAAAATTGCCTTGTATTAAAATACTGCTTAACACGAATTTGATAACTATGTAAAGCAGAGGTTAGGTTACCGTCGTACACTGTGTCACTTGCGGGCTCGCAGTATATAAGTAGTAGGATGAGGGGCTTGTAAAATCAAATGCGGATGCGCACTCAAATGAAATCACGTACTAGATGAAATGCTGGATCGTCTAATTCCACATGATCTGTATGAATAGTCATGTACAGTGCTACCCTGCCACCCAGCTTATCGATCCTACCCTTTCATTAAACATTCATCTTCGATAGGTTTACTTATTCATCAAACTTCAAATGTTGGTGTATATGCCGATCTATTCACTTTGGTTAATTACAAATATTTGAAACAGTTCATTCCCTTCAGAAGTCTGAACAACACCGTTTGAACACAAAAACTGGTAGATGCAAGCATTTCTTATTGACTCATCAGTACCAAATTTACAATAACATGGAACGGTTTTTTTATATCGAACAGTTAGGGGTGTGTTGGACGGATAGTCGATTGTTATGTTAGGAAAGGTCACTAAGTCCAGGGCAGGGTCAAGTTCACGAACAATTGTTTCTGAACACACAGGGTCGGCTTCAGTCGATTGATTATGACAGCCTCAGCAAACCGCGAGAATCTTAAACTGGGATGACGTAATAAGATTTTGAATGCACAAGCCGGATCGATGACGTGACCAGCGGTTAGGATGTGTCTTGCAAATGCGGACACTGGTTGTTTGCGTGTTTCAACAACATTGCCGTACTTCGGTAATACTGAGTTCTGCACCCATTTAGGCAAACGTTCCTTCACTCTGGAAATCAAACACTTCTCGGTTCTGCCTATGTAACTTTCTTTGCAGTTACATGTAAATTGGTAGATACAGTGTGAGGTGGCACCGACAGGTTGATCTTCCTTGATTGAAGGCACAGGCAACTTTTGGGTTCGAGGTAGTACACAAATTTCGGCTGCGTTGAATGTTCGTTTAATCGAATTAATCAGTCTTTGTGTTGTTTGATGACTTTGAAAGGCAATTCTATATAAACCTTCTTCTTCCTTACAGTGTCCACCGGTTCGGACGGCGGTTTGGGCTTACCGTGTCTTTCTGCGAACCTTTTTGGGTAACCATTTGATTGTAGTACACTCGTGATTAACTCTAATTCTCCACAAGACTGTCTTGTGTACAGATTCGTCTTGTGCGCGTGAATAGTGTATTCACTAGTGCGCGCTTTTGATGAACCGGTGTGAAACTACTAAAGTTTAGGTATTGACCGGACCACGTGGATTTTCTATAAGCACCTCTTTGGATACAGCCATCTTCCTGTCGACTAATGAGTATGTCTAAAAACGGCAAACAATTATCAGTCTCAAATTCACACGTTACCTTCAGATTGGGATGACAACTATTTAAGCGTTGCACTACGTTATCTATTACAAATACCCAACAGTTACCATCCGACTATCTGGTATTGTGAGCCGTGTACGAGTGACTACGTTTGGTGCAGCTGAGGGTTCAGTTACAATTGGACTGAGAACAACTCGCGAGTGGTCGGCGAGGTCAAGTTTTTGAGTGAACTTGTTCAGGGAGATCATTACCTGCTAAGGTGGCTCCAAGATTGAAATTGAAAATGACGACCTTCCAAGTTGATTCTCTTTTCTAGGAAGCTTTCTGTGAACGTAAATATTTCCAGGCACGTTTGACTGGTGACAGTGTCATGCGTTCAAAACCATAGTGGACATGTCAATTAGAAGTTCGTCTAGTTGTGTAAGGTAGCTAAGTCTGGACATTCCTGTCACTGTAGTAAAGATAAAGAAAAACCCTGGGGAAAGTTTACCTTCAATGGATCGCCATCGGGAGAAGTCATCATCTGGAGACAATGTCGAAGTGGATGACTCTGGCACTCCATGTTTGATGAGACTTCCGTCGAAGTTGTCGAACGGAGTCTCCAACCACTTTTTCCTGGTTTTTTCCTAGATATGGAAGGTCCGGTTTCAGGAGTAGGTGGGCCACACTAGAACCTCGAAGTAGGTGTGCCCTTGTGAACGCTATATTACTGTACTGAGGACTTTCAAAGGTTACCTTCGGTAGGTGAGGAAACTGCGTCAGAACAGCTGACTTAGACCGCGAAAGCCGTTGAAGTCTAGCTGGCTTGCAGTATTCCTCCAATCTTGTCACGGCACAGATTTCGGCTTACAATGGGCCGTCGTTGTGTTCACGCCCCACCATTGACTTCATCAACGACTCTACAGGGTTAGAAATAATCACGCCGTATTGGTTACTAAGGGGCTTTGAGTTAGTGTCAGTGACAAACTAAAACCTCGCGTCTCTAAAGCGGCTCCTATTATCACTTGCCTTGTCTTTTTCAGTTACTTTATTGAGAGCTGCCTGCCCCCTGGCTAACGCGTTCTTCAGATCGAAAAGTTTAGCTCTACTGGTTCTTTTGTCGCTGCTTGTCAACCATACGCTCTGATTAACAATGAAAGCTTCAACAGTGTTACTGGGGTGATCGACATTGACGGAAGTAATCACCTCAGTCTCTTTACTTGGCTGTTGGACCTAGGCAGTTCCAACAGGAGCGTCACAATTTGTAATAGAACAGCTAGAGCTGTGAATGATATCATTAGTCGGACATTGTCAAGATGGCAATATGTCAACTTCTGTTCTGCAGTTATTACAAAGAAAAAAGAGACAATCAACAATGTCATGCGTTAATGTTTTAGAAAGCGTAACTATTGTGGTGGATTGTCAGGCCGGAGGGGCGAGTATTCAAACACCCGGCGGAATGCCTCAGCGTGGAGAAGAGGCACGTCAAAAACCCTCAACGATCGGATGGTGGACAACAGGGGCAATCGGATGAGTCATGGCTCGATGGGATCGGACCAACGGGCGAGACATGGCACGCAAAATAGTATGGACAACCAAATCGAAGGCTCGATTATTCCAACACTCGGGGGAATATCTCGACACGGTCGTGGAGGACAGTCGAAGCTCACAGTGGATAGATGGAAGACAACACGAGCGACCGGACGAGCCATCGCTCAACAGAATCAGACCAACGGACGAAGATTGGCAGGCGGCAAACCCCCGGACAGAAGGCGCCGATCAGCCATATAAACCACGCAGAAGTGCACACGACGCGTAAGCGGAAACATCGGAGTGTTGTGGACTAGAATTCTGACACATCCACAGGAGCGCTCGCGTAGCATGCGAACTAGCGTGTTGGACAATAAAGATTGTGCTTTATTGGACGCCTTTTCGCTACACTATGACTTGGGGGTTCGCGTACCCTGTGAGTCCAGCTTTGGCAACCGTGAGAACACAGTCCCTGCTAGTCAGAGTTTACAAGGTTGGCACGCTTAATGCACAGACTGTCATCAGGTTTAGTGGCCACTTGAGGTTTGCGGCTTCGGGGAGCCATGTACCAGAAAATAGGTTGAAACGCTTGCGGTTTTTGTTAGCAAGCAAGAAAAAACAACAATCCTAAACTTGTTACTGGGCATCGAACAATAAAACAGGCAAAGGGCACGGTGATAAGTGCCCCAATGAAATGAAAGAGAGACTATAAAAGCTAACTACTTCGGTGGGATTGAAGCGGTGGGAATGGTAACTGAAGAACTTGCGAACAGAGAAGGTCAGATCCCGTGTGATCGTGTAAGGAACCTACAGTAAGTTGAAATCGCGTGGATCAGTGCGGCTGGAATTGGCTAACAGCCAATTCTTATCGGAGTCTGAAAGCTAATATCCTTTCCTGACAGTGTTTTGATTTGAAAACCGAAGCACAGATGACAGATTGAAAAATCAGGAAGGGGAGCTCGAGGTTGACGGAGTTTCCGATAAATTTAGGACTGTCCGAGGAATTGAACTGAGCCTGAGTTACTTCGCTGTAAAAATGTCCTTTCACGCCGACGACTTATGACAAGAAGTCATGTATTCTTCTCACATTAAAAAACCAACCGACCGATTTGATCTTGATTGAATAGACCGAGCATATGGGAATATCACTGGGGACCGCAACTTGGTTGACCCCCTGTAGTTGCCATCAAGGATTACTAAAAACTAACACTTGGTAGAGACTATAAAGACGAGGCCAACAGGAACACTTAAGTTCGTTGGTTGATAGATTTAATCTGTAATAACAGAACGATTTTGTACTCCGGAATCTATCAAGTGGTAGACTGCTCTAAAGTGAAGGCTCGGAGAGTATACAATTCGAATCGGAACGATGGACAACAGACTACGTTACCTAACGACTTTTAATCTAACAAAGTGTTTCACCCTCTTGTGAACAGAAGACTGAGGCGATCAGAGGAGATCAGTCATCCAGTTAGTAGGTGAAATCATTTTCTTTGGTTTGCGAAGAATATAATTATTGATTAAGGCGTTGACTGTGTATCGGGTAATTGGGATAGGTGGTTTGTGACGGTTTGTGATGTACACGTGTGCAGAAGAGATACCCGTAGCGCGCTTCTATCTAGCTTTTTCTGGACTGTCAATATAACAGAATTAGCAGTAATCGATAACGCCGCAAAAAAGCAAGCGTGCTGGGTAAGAATGAAAGTATGCCATTATGTGATTTGTTTCAACGAGGAAATCGGTAACGCTTGACTGGTACACAACAGGAAGGGATTCCACCGCCGTGAATAAGTGTGCGAATGTGTTGCAGTAGAGTGTGTAATGAAGACGAACAATCATACCATACTATTCGTCAGTAGTCAGGCAGAGACAAATATTTGGATATTGCAGCAACCGAGGAAAAATACAAGAAGGAATACTGAATTGCACTCTGTCATGAAATGGTGTTTTCCGTATGCATATTTGGCACTGGCAACCGTGGCATCTCTGGACCAGTTCTGTCGGCAAATGATATTTAGCTAAGAGCGCTTGTGGATAGACCAATTTATATTCATCACCATGAAGCAGTTGACCTCAGGTACACTGGATGAACGGATTGACGTTAATTATGTTCGATTTGTCCATTGTATCTTTCCAACTGGCTCACTCGCCTCTCTACAGGTTCGTGTGGTACATCGATGAGTCAACGGAAATAATTAGGATAACATTGGAGTTCATGGGAGACGCTTAAACAGAAGTGCAACAATATCTGCTAAACCTACCTCTCTATTTCTGCCATCAGCTCACTGAAAACATCAGACAAAAGAGCAAGTCAATTCGAACTAACCACCATCAACAACACTGCACTCACTTGACAACGAGCATGTGTGAGTATCCACCAAAAGACGGTTGATGTGAGTGTGCACGATGCAGATAAACCTTTGGTTAACTGGAATGCGTCGAGTTGTCCACCGGTCAAGCAAAGTTCATCGCCATTGATCTGTGCTGAAGGATTTTGAATGCATCAAACTGGGCTTCACTCAAGATGGATTGCAGTAGTCATATTCCCGTAGAATGTTCAGTCAGCCCGGTCATAAAAGAAGTGCAGTGTTAGATTTTTCATTCTTTTTGGGCAGATTATAAATGGTGCATACGTTTGCGACGACTTTCGTGAAACAATCGTGTTGATCATTGTTTCATTGACGTCACTTTATTGTTCACGAGTGACTTATCACGTGTAACCACTCAGCCATATTGGCTTGTGAGTAATAGGCAGATGGCTCACAGCACCTCGAACAGTGACGCACTAACTATCATGTTAACTTCAATCGACGACGATTGATTCTCTTCAAATTCAAATGCTAGTAATCACTAACTCGTTGAACAGTATTTCGATTATTTGAAAGTGGTAAGAGAATCTGTTTTTTTCCCCACTGAACAACACTTGAAACGGATTGTAGCTGTTGCATTTCCATAGACTGTTTCAGTCAATCCCTTTCGAAATAAAGTGTTGTGCTCAAAAGCCCGTCAACAGAGTATATACTCGCCACTGCCGAGACTGTACGGTTTTCAGCCTAAGATGTCTTGATATCATTTTCACGTATCTCGATTTCAATTTATGTAATCCCAAGGGGTTTCTTTGGCTGTAAGCCACACCCACTTTCCTCCTTCTATCATCTTCGGTGGAGTGAGAGAAATGAGCATCACGGCTGACTAATGAGAATGGCAATAGGCTTCATTGACTGTACATGATCGGTTAAAGCAATTGCACTAAGGTGCGGTTGAATAGGTTGTTACTTTCACAAGATGTTCGTCACCGTAGACCTGCTTGATAATTTTCTAACGACTTTTGGACCTTTTCAGTCGCTAAGGCTGCTTGATTCTTCAGAAGCAATTGTCCAGGAAATGAGAAGTTATCAAAGACATACCGCAGCTTGTTACAACGTGCGATCAACTGAATCACACATGAAGAATCCAAGACAATGTGGGCTTATTTGCGTTCAAAAAGGACAACCTTTGCACCAGACGAGAGGTTTACAACAGAAATATTTCGGAAAGACTGAATGATCAGCGTGTCGCTGTTTCTCGTCCGTTAGTATACACCAGAACCACGAATGCAATTCATGCGTTAGATGTGCTCATCGCTAGATTTTCAACGATTCGACCGCAAGTTCGAGGTTGGAGGCTCAAAACACCTAGATTCATTCAGTTTACCTGCTTCGATATCCAGCAGTTTTCTGTTGACCTGAAGGGCTTCTATTGGAAAGAGGGTGTAGCGCCGCACCTGGGGGTTAAAGAAGGCACCAAGAACAGAGCATAATACCACTCTAACAATATCTTAAGTGAGTGTGAGGCCAAACATTTTGAAACGGTCTCTAGAAGAGCAGCTAGCAACCCCTAGTGGAAGGTCGTTTCAGTGGTTGATAACTCCGTTAGAAAAAAACCCATTTCCTAAGGAAGATCCGAGGTCGATATCTATAGAGCTTCTTGTTTTCACCACATCGATTGTAATCAGCCACTGGGGTAAAGAATGGTTTCACTAGCTTGTGTTGAAGAAAAGAACGTATGGATTAAGTCACCGCGGAGTCTTCGAAATTCAATTGGAAAAAGATCGTGAATTTCGTGACGAGACTCGTAGGAAAAGTGTTGCATGCCAATGACCAATTTGTTGACTCCTCACTGGACACATTCAATAGACAACATTGGAAATGCACCGGAACCGCCACTTTTTCACGCACAATAATAATATTACAGTTGCAATAACAGTAATAATAATAAACTTATTCGTCACCCTCATTTGCGATCTTTCACACCTAGACAGTAATACTGCTTAGTGCTCGCCAGATCCACTGGGTTCTCGAAGTAAAGCGTTGAACGATTGCGCGTTATTCAGAGTTCACGCATCAGACAAATTTTATTTAAGCGATTGTTTTTATCTTTCGGCCGATCGTGATCAAAGTGCATCACGAGGAACATGAGGCTGTTGTAACTAAGTTTAGAAATAGGACGGTGGATTGATACAATACGAGGTCTTCGCTAAGAGTTGTTCGACTTTATGCTTTGTACACAATCCCAGTAGGAATTATTAAACAAGTCACGATTAAAAAACCCAAAAAGCTCTAAATTGGCATATCAGTTGGAACCGAGAAAGATAATTGATTCTAGCCCGCTTTAGGTGATAATCACGAACGAAAATAACGTATACCCGAGAACGTCTAGAACCCACTGGAGTGCAACTTTCGGAAAGCCGAGTTGCTTTTAGGAAAGGCATTCCGGTTCGTTTCAGAAGAAGGACCGTTTCAGTAATCCAGATAGCATTAACCAAATGAACGGGTAAATGAGATGCGGTTTCAATAATCTTACAGTCTTATGATAACTGAATTGAGAATAATACAACTCTAAGTTTCAACCACCTCGAGTGTTTTTCCTCAGGAGTGTTGTGATCGCGATCCATTCATCAGTGGCATATTAAACACGACGCTCAAACGGTTTGACTTCATTCGTATTAAATTTGGTGTGCATATCCTACAACTAGTGTTGTGATCCAAGAACGCGGATGGCACAAGTGTTGTTCTATTCGACATAGCAACACTTGGGTTAAGCGTTTAAACAAAACCATAAACAAAACCACTCATTTGTACACAATAGTCGGCCCCAGACCGTCTAGTTTGCCGCAGACGTCAGTGCTCAGTTTATTTAAGTAGCAGAGACCATTATGGATGATGCTGCACTCTGATGTTCCTTCCTGCACTTTTCCTGCGGCTTGTACGATGTCAAAATGTCCTGTGGTCCTACTACTGAATGGCAGTGGTATGAGTAGCGTATTACGATCGCTCATCTTCACCGCATTAATACAATTCACCTGACACAAGAATGTGAAAACACATAATCGAAAACAAGCTCGGTCAGTCTGCAGCGGTACTCGAACAAAACTAATCCATACTCGACCATTTGCTGTTGCCACTAGTTAGCACTTGTTAAATGCACACTTAACAACGTATATTTGGCTATAAGATATCAGCACCAAAGTTGATACGAATAAAGCCAAACATTTTGGGAGCCCAGCTTAACATGTTTTTGACAAATTGATTGAGAGTAACACAATGTTACGAGCAAGTTGTAATACTCTACGTTTCAACCAACTCGGGTGTCCTTCCTCAGAAGTGTTGTAATCGAAAGCACACTAACAAAAGGACAGAGATCGCGCGGAGTTCGCCGTGGTTAGGTCAATCTACGCTGCATCTGAATTGATTGGTCGAATCGTTTTCTCACTAGGTGGGGGTATGACTGATGTAGATAAGATTCATCTGTGTTTGGTGTTGTTTATCCATCCACGTCTCACTGTAGACAGGGGTCTGTTATCATTGAAACCAACGCAAACGTGTTGTGTGTAAATGGTGTGACCTACAGTATTACAACACTCTACGTGGGAAGGAAGACCCTTGTTTATTATTAGACCTTGATCAAAACATGCGTTGTGATTCTCGGACAGTACATGTAGTGCGATGACCGAATCCTTTCCTAGCGTCTGAAGTTGATATACGTCATTAGCACGAAACCACACGTGCCTCTTGTGTTCGGAAACACGTATTTTCAATTGTGTGTTTATCTCTCCTACGTAACTGGTATTACAATCACCGCATTCGACTTCGTAGACGCAATCTGCCTAGTCGCCCATAGAAACTGGTTTCTTAGAATGCATCACCAGTCGTTCTACGTTATTACCTTGCCGAAATACGATCCGGATAGAGTACTCCGAAAGGATGGAGCGGTTTTTATTCAGTTGTTTGTTCAAGATGCGGTATTTGCACAGTTGATTTGACGGTTCTGGTCGCTTTGGTCTCCACCTTAGTTGACGTGCGCTTAACTATGTTCTCAATAAGCGGGTTTGGGTATTGATTAGCGGCTAGCATTTTTTCATGTGAAAAAGATCCGTTGTTTTGGAGAGTCCATTGGTGCATATCCTATCAGCTGTATTGGCAACTGATTGGATGACTGTTCTCTTTATACCGATTGGATGCGACGAGTTGAAACCGAGATACCGACCAGAATTAGTTGGTTTTCGGTAGACAGAAACCTGCAAACTCTAATACTGATCAACTTTCACTAGGCGGTCTATAAAATTAGGTGGTTTCAGTTTCCAGTACGAATACAGCGCCGTTGCAGTTTGAGTTAAGAAACTGTAGGAATTGATCGTACTTGTTTCGTTTCATGCTTACGAATTTGTCATCTACATACCACCATCAAATTTGTGGAGGACAGATAAACTCATTCATTGCTTGTGCTTTCAAATATCCGAAGAAAATATCGGCTACTGTAGGTGCAACAGAGGAACCCATAGTTACACCATCGGTTTGCTTGTACAACTTTTTTCGAATGTGTAAAAGGTTGACTTCAAACAAGTAAGACAAATTGTCTCACATGAATCATACCTTGACGAGTCAAAGCTACAGTGGACTTACAATGATTTGCTACTTACCCCAGATACTATTTGCTCAGGCCTAGGATCAACGATCGATTAGTTCGTCGAAAAGTCCGGAACTTGACCTCAGTTACCAAGATTATCATCGGTCCATTACTCAGATGGCTATCATTCGATCGCTTTAGAAAACGATTGTCCCACACGCCTCCCTACACAGACTACGCTGTTTTCTGTGTGCGTCCTCTGTTGTACGAACCCACTGTCAAGATCAGTGTCAACCGCTTACGTGTTTTTCTGCGCCCCATCAGGCTGGCAACTGAATCTAGTCGAGCCAGCCTTGTGTACTCTCACATCCGGTGGATCTGTCCTATCACTCCGTAACTACCACCGCACTCTTGTCTATCAGTCTGTTATCCACACAATACTTATCAGATCTGCTACAGAATCCCTTTGAGACGTCTTAACTTGAGGTCGAAACACTCGAAAATGACATTATAACATCTTACTTTGGGAAACCCATAAGTCTCCAACTCCGTTTTTGCGAGACAACCGTCTTGACCACTATTTCACTGACAAGATATTAAGCTCGACTGACTCATCACCCGTAAACGTTCCGCCACATATGCTTGTGAGTAATGCTCAGACTGTGAATAGCGCATCGAGTAGAGTCAAACTACCTGTCCTGTTAACTCCAGTTGGTGACCCCACGACTGAGAGTTCTCTTCAAGTTGAAGTCAAAGTAACTAGTAACTTGCTGGGCAATATTTCGATTACTTGAGGGCAGCAGGTGATTTTGATTTATGCAATTTGAATGTCACCCAAAAGTGACTGCAACTGTTTCATTCCCATTGGCTTTTCAATATATCGATTCCGTACAAAAACGTTCGACTACGGTTTAGCTCTCGTTGGGTGTACGATCCTCCATAAAGACGTTGAGCAACGCGTAACGATAAACCAATGATCCCAAATGACCAAAACAAGATTGGATCACAATGTCACGGTACTATTGAACAAATTATCAAGGTTAATTATTAGACAACAACATTTTCGATCGACAGTTCGTACAACTTGGTGCCAAACAGGCCGAAGATGAACTATAATCACATAATATAGCATTCATACCCAACAGAGTTCTTCAGTGCAGTGAACAAGTTCAAATGCGATGAGGACGAGCCGAGCTCCAACAAGGTGATGCATGCACCACTCGAGCAAAGTACAATAACCGGCAACTGGCTATTCGCACAATCACCAAATTGATGCGATGGAACAGAAACATCTATGTCAAAGTCCAGTCAACAGACAGACACAGGTAGAATATACAGGGATAAACATTTGGGGAGATAGGGTTGGGTCGGATTTTCAAATGACTGAACTTCGAAGGTCAGTACACTGGGTCCCCTCAGTGAGGTACCTTCCTACCATGTCAAACCAATTTTTCCACAAGGACACGAAAACATTGCAGAAGTTAACAGTTAGCCGACCAGGTCTAACGTTCCTCATGATGAAAGCCATTAAACTCATCAAACATAGACAGGTAAATTCCCAGCAAATCACAACCTGCAGTTATCAGTCAACAAAACTACAAGTTGTCGAGATCACGTTGACATTAGTTATCAAGAGACGGTAAGTACAAGTGGACACAACACTAGAAAATTCCTGTCCAGTATGAAAATGCGGAGTGGTCAGTCAATCGGTAGTCATTACCGTCTCAGAGTTTGTTGTTTATAAGTGATTTTCAGGTGTGAACTATTTTTGTAATTTTACCAACGCATAGGGCTCAACATTTGTTCATGAAGTTCTGCCATACCCGATAATTAACGGGTTTGATGGCACAACAAAAATTCAACGTTGTTTTTCATTGTCATTTTCATTGTCAACAAGAAATTCCAGTTGATTTTTTCAGAAGTCTAACATAACACGGCTGGAGAAAGTGAGGACATTCTGTGCGATTTACACGTAGTTGGGATTGAAAGCATGTCAGTAACCATTAGGCCACGACAAGATACATAGAATTAACAACACGTAATCGCGGGGTTATCGATCGGAGTTAACAGACAGTAACTGTGTCTCCATTTCGAGACGATCGGCAGTGGCGATGATATGCACTACTGACGAGCTCTAATGAGAGCGAAACTCGAGTCTGGTGTTCCTCTTCAAAAGGGGCCGACTGGAAAGTCTATGGGGATGTGACAGCCGCGATCAATTGTAGGTGATGTTCGACTTGAAACAAGTAATGTGCCACACGGAAGAATGGAACGCGTCACGTTTTTTCCATGCCTGTCGGCTGACAGATAGTTAGCACACGCCTATCTTTGATCAGTAAACTCAACCTTGAGGTTTTATAACCGTTTAATGTTTCCAATTAAACAAGTATTTGCCTGAAAGTGAGTGTAATTCATTCCTTATGGTGACATTTCGAAAACACGTGGTGACTGTGTACGTGTGCACAAGTTTTGCTTTTGTACGTACAGAGCGTTTAACTGATGAAAAGTTGATGCATTCTATTGTTTCCTATGAAACTTCTAACTGGAAAAGTTAGTCTACTCATCAACTTGTGAGCAAACTGACCTACGCCCTAATTGTGTGTTGAGAGATTTAAATGGTAGTTATTTCCGGAAAAGCTTCATGAACTACCCTGTAATTATTTTTAAACGGAAGGTGTTTTCCTTAAAATCTTGATAATTATAACTTTGATTAGACGAACACATTTGACCAGTTAATGTGATACCTGTATTACGCACTGGTCGTGGACATTATTGAGGAAATATATTCCGATGCCACAGGAATTCGAATGTTTCAAAGGGTGCTTACGAATCTGTGGAGATAGCCTTTCGAAGTCATAATTGAGGGTGTAGTCTAAAAGAAAGCAACCTGATGAAACCGTTAAAATGAGTGCACGTTTTATTATGTAACGCTTGAGTTTACTGATCACATCAGGCAGTGTGGTTAGAATGTACTAAGATTCACTGGAAACATCTGTTCACTACATTAGTTCAGTTGCAAAAACCAACAAAGTTACGGAAATCCTGTAGAATCCGGAACTTATATGACCGAAAATTGGCCGCCGAGTAGACACAGGGTCCACCTGATTATCCTCGAAGTAGTATCACTATCTGAACGACCAATCAATTAGGTTGCAGCTTGAATTATTCACAACACACTAGCAAACAAGCAAGCTGCAGGTTGTGAGTGTCACGTGGGTATCCAAGACCGTTTGTTAGCTCACATGTAGACATTCGGATCTGATGCAAGTCGCAAGCAAAATTAGATATTGTGCCAAACGCATGTCAAAACTTAGAATGAACTCGTTAGCATTTGAATATGCTATCTTGAACGCGTACTCATCCGATACTCACAAATAGTGTCGTTGAACTCATTTGTTACGGCTTTCTCAGGATGTCACTTTCGATAACTTAAGTTCATTAAAACCGTCTTACTAGCCGTAGTAGGGTCTAAGGATAGATTCAGTTGCTCCATATTGTCAGGCACCAGCACAGGCTTATACTTCAACAAATAACGGTTTTACACTTATAAGTGCCCTCATCACATTTACCATTGCATTTTATGTTTGTTCAACTTGCTGTCACCTTCACAAAATTGAGGGTTGCAATTTGTGAACGAAAGAGTGGGAATCGTTTCCACGGGCGTATTTTAGTGGTGCACATTCAGTTTAGCTGGCAAATTCTAGTGTTTGGTATGATTCGAGCATCGGCGTGTTTCCCGTTTCATTTTCAAATAAGCCCCAAGGTAAGACCTAACACGAACGGCGAGACGTCACCATGCTGCTTCACTGGACATCGACAATGAGGATACCTAGTTTGACTTGGCATGTCGTCCGGTCGTTCATTTTTCAGCAGGTAGTATAACACCACCAATGTCATATAAGTTCGTTTCATACGTTCTATGGCTGGAAGTTATTTCCGTTTCAATTGAAATGAAATAGTTTAATCTGAACTACGATCAAGTCATGTCAGGAGGGACTAGTATCAAACGCGCTTGACACTGAAGGTTACGATAGTGTGGATGATGAAATATGGATCAATAATTTATCTCCAGTCGATCAAACATTATTGATTTGAGCTAGAAAAATGAGAGATCTATCTTCTAACGAAATCCGCGTAAATGATTTAAGATAGTGTTCCATCAACTCCGTTAAGCATTGAGAAAACTGGAGTAGATATTTTTGTTGAAAGTGATTGAAAAGTATATATGAACATAAGTGCTAAGTTAATCAGTTTGGCCTATACATAAACACAGAAGTTTAAGAAGTTTTCATGAAATAATTTGAAAGAAAACAAAGATGCGTATCAGACGTTCGTAACTGACAAAAATAGATAATTAGCTACTCAACTATATTCGGATATCTCAATAGAAGTTAAAACGTGGCGAACATGTTTGTTTTTGGCGTCTCATCTTTATATCAAATACAACACGATAAATGTAAAACTACTTGTCAACTCAAGATTGTTTGAAACCTAATGCAATGTAGATCTGGTGTCATTTGGGGATTATGGACATGAATACTGTGATGCGAATTGGATGGATTGACAATTCCGTATTCGGGCGTGTACAACCAACAAGGTCAGTTATACCAATACTCTATGGCTTACCCAAAATTCATAAGAATAGCGTACCCCTATGCCCTCACTATACCATGTAGTGTAGCAATGGTTATTTGAACTTTTAGTACCACTAAGCAACAAGCTAATATCATATGGCTTCAATGATAAGTTTTGATCCACGGAATCTAAAGAGAATCAGACAACACACCGCACAATAACTATCTACCCTTGAACCCATACATCCTATTGGTAGCCTGTCTACACACCGCCTGTTAAACACATAAACACATGCCAGTTGATGACTACCTCATTTGAAGCTTGTACAATTTTCTGATTCAAATCGTTTGATAAAGCCTCTCCGAGAGGGTCGAAACTTACAAAAATGATAACTCCTTTGGTTTTAACTCGTTGCAGTTTAACAGAGGATCCACTTAATAAAATCAGACTGTTGATAAAAGATTGTTATCACTGAACGTATGTTGGCTGTTTACGAATGTACCACTCACAAAGACTATTCATCTTATGCTCGACTACATTCATTCGAATGATATGAAATCTTGAATTCCGAATGAGCAACCCAAGAAGCTCCTGTTAGTTTGCAGTTAGGATATCCAAATTCAGTTCGATTGAAAAATCTATCGTTAGGAGGACAAGGCTCAACGGGCTCGCCACTAGGCCCATTGCTGGACAACATTTTCATTGGGACGTTTAAACAAATAATACTGACAGGACTGATAGAACAGTGTGTATTGTGCAAACGAAGTGTATATAACATTTTCTGTATTGTCGATGGTAACGCTTACAGTGACTGCCTATTATCGTCATCCAATTCATCTCACAGAAAGCTGAATTAAAATATGGAAGTAGAACAGGACGGGAGATTGGTTTTTTTTGACGTTACACTACTGAAAAGTTTAGAGGAGTTGATTCAACGTAACATGTATAGAAAGTGAACATGGAATGGCCTGTATACCTATTTCCGCAGCTTTGTTACACTGAAGCAAGAACGGAATTTGATACGTTGTCTAGCAAACCTAACCTACGAAATTTGTATTGATAGTATGTTAGACGAAGCGTTCAAGTTCTAATGTGAAATGGTTCGTACTAATGGATAACTGAAGAAGTTGCAAGCTTGCAGTACGTGACGAATAGAACTGGAAGATCATGAACTTGCCGTACAACGATGAAGTATCAAGTGTATCACTGACCTGAAGGCTCGTTACGGTCCTGAGGAAAATGTTTTGCGCTGGACAACTAAGGTTATCGTTCAAGTGTAAGATAGCTGTGGACCTTCACCTCAAAGACGCAGTAGTTCCACCTCATTTCGTGTTTACTCATTCTCTCGGTCTTGTGGAAAAGGCTACAGTGGTCGTATACCAAGGCGCTTGTCGGAGAGAATACGGGGACATCATCCTGTTTGTTTGACGACCGGAAAACAATGAAAAATTTCCGACGCAATTTTGGTTCATCTAGTCGACTCGGGTCACAAGGTCAATGTAGATGTCGCATTTAAAGCGAAGTAGTTCGTCACAGGTGTTTACACCATAGGAGTAAAATGTCGTATTCTGGCCGCTGCAGAGACTATCGGAATATAGCTGTGAAACTCTATTATGTGCATGCAGTAATTTTTTGTTCAGTTAGTAAACTTACTATGGCCTCCCGTCATAGAGACAGTCAATGCAGTATGACAGCATTCATGTCCGTCATCCATCAAATGACACTAGATACCCACCGTATCAGGTTTCAAGCAATCCTGACTTGACAACTATTCTTTACATTTGTTGTGTTGTATTTGATTTGAAGATGACACATCAAAAAACGAGCTTATCTACCATGTTTTGTCTTCTGATGAGACACGTAAGTAATTGTCATGTATTGTGCCTACACATCACGCAACAAATGTGCAAGTTAATTTGAATACCAGTTTACTTGAACTCTGCATAAGTTGCAGTTACTTATAGAAATGACCAGTAAAATCTCCAGTTATTGTACATTGAGTTTTTTCTTTGTGAATAGCTGAAAGCTAGCAGTTAAGAATTAGAACCGAGTAGCCTGCAACACCTTAACCAGAACGTCCATATAAGATTTCTAGAGGTTTGACTACCTTTCAGATGTTTGAGCTATTTAAAAATGGGAATTGTGAAAGGCACGAAGGCCATCACGATCACAGCTAGTTTTGTTTCATCAGTTATTACCTACAATCTCTTCTTATTCAGGTACCTTGTGCTACTTGTATATATAGACGGTCTTTCATATCAACGTAAGGAAACACTGTGATTAGTTCACAATGAGAATGTTTAGGCTTGATGTGAAGATGTGAATGTACGATCGAGGTCAATCCAAACAGCTTTTTCAGAAGGAATACCAGACTAAACCGTCGTGTTGTTTGTTGGGCTTGCTGACACACCTTGTGTTGTGAGCCAAAAACTCGGATGGCACAAGGGTTGTTTATTCTGGAAAGCAACATGTGGGTTATGCGTTTCAACAATACAACAAACAAAAACACTCATACGCGTACGGTCGTAGGCTCAGAATGTTATGGTTGTCACAGACGCCAATGCTCAGTCCTCTACGTTCCTTCACATACCAAGAACCATTTCATGCGATGTTGCACTTCGATGTTTCTTTTTGTATTTTTCCTGCGACTACTTCAATGCCAAAATATACGCAGTGGTGTGAGTAGTATAGTGGGATCGCTCCTCCTCGCTACACATGGTCATACTGCGGCGCTCCGTTCACCTCATTATCTTCAGCGAAGAGGTCACGAGTTAGATCAGCTAGCCGATCGCCTGATTAAACACGTGGTTAGTTAAGGCAAACCGTTTGATGTTGTCGTGATCTGATGACTGTTGAACACACTTCGATCTATGATGACTGGCCCTTCTGTAGTGTGCAGCGGAATGGAAGCTGTGGGGGGGGCAAGTTTTCTCTGAGGGACAAGGTCACAATAGGAATCTGGAATGGTGGTGAACAAGGGGCCAAATGAGTCGTTAACACAGTTCGCCTAATCAAAAACCAGAATGGCGTCACTCACATGACAGCGTACTGCATCACACCTCTATTTCATTTAATGACTGAAGCGCATCCTTGAGGCCTACCTAGAGTCAATATTTTACAGAGCGGTTCCAGCTTCTCGACTAACCGTCGTATTGATGCATGATGGGAAACCTTCGTCATATCCACAAAGTTGAAATGTTTGAATAAATGAAAGAAATTTTAACTATTAATTCAGATCGTTCTATACAATTGCGGAAAGTCGAAGTTCCACAAACAATGCAGTAATTTTTGAGACTTTCAAACCGTTAGTTTTACGACCGTTCTACCGATTTGTCTCGGCTCTTAACCAGTTGTAATGAGCCATTTGATGGTGTAAACTTGTTCAAGAGTATTGTGTAGATCGACCTGAACCTATCGACTGGTGGCGTTTTTAGCCGCCGTCACCCCGCCATGTAGAACGGTACAAAAATTCAAAATAGAACTAATCTTGATTTCTGAGCGAATAGGTGGAGAACTAAACAATAGGCACTAGTGACTGGAGGTAACCACACAATACAGACAATACTACACTACTTTCACACCTCTTCATACATGACCTTTTAGATGAAAATGCATGACTGACACTGGCAGCTGGAGGCAGACTGGGAGTGCGAAATTACTGAAACCGAGAACAACGACATGGTGTTTGGTTTCGCAATTTCCCCATTGGTCTAGTAGAATTCGCCGTCTGCAATAGCAGCACTTGTGTGGCATGTTTTTACCAAACTGCACGGAAGTTGCGCATTTCTGTTCATCAGACATTTTTGTGAATACCTGCTAAACACGTTTTACGTGGACTCATTTTGTTTGCAATAAAACCGAGTTTTCATATCGCTCACTGACCGAGAAGTACAAATTGAGAACAACTTTTGTTCAGAATGGAGATTTGTAACAAGCTGTCACTGGAATCCAAACTTCCTACAGTGACATCACAGCGGTTCCAGCCGGCAGACAATAGCTTTCTGACTGCAGTACTGATTGCTATGTATTATCCTGTCCACGACGGCTGATCACCTAAGGGTAACAACTCGGGTGTTAAAACAGAATAGAATCTGGCCATGTGAACCTTGTTGAAAGAAAATGCCTCCTAGATTGCGAACTCAGCTCACATACACTCCCGTCAATCATACATTTCTAATTGGTATGTATTATAGAACCAGTGAAGAAAAGCCTACTTTTATGGACAGTAAGTGACGGTACTATCTCTGCTACTACCAGAAAGCCTCGTTTGGTGAATCCCGTACACTGTTAGACCACATTATAAGTTACTATGCTGGCTCTAAACATAACCGTATTCACTGCTTGTTTCTGCCGGGTTACAAGCCCTCACATATTCCCACTTATTGGCAGTCTTGTGCTGTCCGTTTAAAAGGGAACACACTAGCAAAGCTTCGCCCAAACTGACAAAAATTGATGGACAAGACAAAATTGTTGACGAAGTAACGATAGGAAAATCTGCCTGCTAAACCGTGGCAAAGATTCACAGGCTGAAAGACAAGTCCGTTTATATGATTTTCGAAAACCAAGATTGATGTGATATTTCGAGTGAATCGAACTGTCAGTCAATTATTATGGAAAGATCATATTGGAAATACAGTTGCATGCTTGCGCTTCTATACAATCATTTATCCTACCACGTAATGAGTTGTATTTAAAATGCATTGTGCTGTTGGTCCGTTTCTGGTCCATAAAGCTTTCGATGATGGTTCCCGACATTTTGCTCTGGCTTTCTTTGTTTACAACCCATAGGTTATTCTCGATCTAAAACACCTCTCATCACCTTCATCAATAGAAGTGGTTTCTCTTGCAGGAACTGCTTAACCTCATAAAAACCGATAAATATCAACGTGATCTAGGGATTAAAATGACTTCAGTTTACAAGAACATAAAAATGAACTAGCCGTAAACACTGGGGATCTCCAAAAAGTATTTAGTAACTCGAATTAACACCGATACTTCGGGGAAGCAGCCAATTCCCTGAACCAATTGTGTGACAAAAAGACTAACAAAGTACACTTGTGAGTGACTTTCCCAGCTGCCATGATCATGCACTCCGATCTTCACGAGCGTCTTCAGCCGTCGTGACAACTGTTTTTGTCTG
>JTDE01001929.1:114789-128213 GCA_014338405.1 Paragonimus skrjabini miyazakii | reverse complement strand
TGAAGCGGACTCACCGGTTGTGGATTCCGTGGTCGCCGTCGTGGTATCCGTATCTGTTGAGGTGGAATGGGACAGTTGAATTGCCACTTAGCTTTGTCACTTTACAATTTATTGTATTTTTTTCCCTTACCGTCAGTTTCCGATTTCCCTTTTTTTCCTTTTTTTTCGACGTTTTACTTTTAACAAATTTTTTTTACTTTTACTGAATCCTCGATCGAGTCTATAGGATTATGTTTGTTTTGCAACTACCCGGTATCGACGTATGTAACTGGCGAGTCAGTATTGTCTATTTGTGGATAATCATGCCGGAATTTTCTTACAACAGGGGGTACGGAATTTACAGACATGCTGCGCAGTGTTTTCCGAATTGGACTGCACCTTCATAGATGTATTCTCCCTGGAACATTTTGAACTTATCAGGAAGACATTCATGTTTCAAAATTCTCGGTTAACCTTGTGGTATTCAGGTGTTTCGACGGACACAGAGCGGAATTCACTTTCGGGAACTGAGATTGATTTGGGGACTGGATTTAGACCCAATTCATTCTGGTCCCTCCATCATTCTACGCACACGTTGCATTGATTCGAAGTGGACGGGACATGATAGGACATTTGTAATCGAAATTACGATCATCTAAATTTACATTCGTTTAATGCTTTTCCATAAAATTCTTATTATCTGCACATCAGATGAGGATGCGTTGCACATTTCTACTACACAGTCATTATGTTTCAATTTTTACTTCTCATTAATGAAGCGCTGTTATTAGCCACGTTTGTTTGTCAGATCCAAAAACTCCTCTATAAATATTTTCTGATCCGCTGATGTCTTTTGTTTCTCGATTACCACGTGTTCACCTAGCCAACAATTAATTCTAATGCCTAACCATCTTTATGTTAAACTATAAGTTTATTCATACGAAGCATAATCGCAAAATGTAATCGTCAATCTGACTGAGACTCACCAAATGTTGATACCGAAGTTGTTGTGGTTACATCTGTTTCTGTGACACACATTTGGAAATTTTGAGATGCAATATCATGTTTTAGACAAATAAATGACTACCCTTATTATCAAGTCGAAAAAATTTAAGAACACAGTGTTCTGATGCACATAACAGTGAAATTCTTCTGCTGACATTCACGGTCGTAATGGTCTTTAGAAAGGTGAGTAACATGTGCTACCGTGTTTATAAGGTCTCATGTACTACTTGTTATTTTTAGTACTGTTTTAGACGAATACCCAACGTCTAAGACTTTGCTCACATTTAGAATATATCACACGTTTATGGTGGAAATTACATAAAAACGACCGGCATGTTATCCAACTTCTCTGTGCCCCCCCCCCCAAAAAATGACAGGCTGTTATGTGCGTTTCAACCAAATTTTCTGCTGGACGAGAGTGCCACCACAACGTAAGCTGGTTTCAACATAAACGCCGGTTGGTGTTGTTAATATTGTGGTTGCTGCAGTGATCTCTGCTGATATGACAGGAATAGTTGTACATGTCGGGTTGCGAATAATTGTCGACACTGATAAATAACGAGCACAAAATTACTAATCCATTCGCACATTTCAGTTTTTACTTCTCAGCTTGCGAATCATACTTTTTATACCCCAATCGTTTGTCGGCTCTAGGATGTGCATGAAGTCTCCAGAACGGTTCTTATGTATTTTGGGATGAATTATTTTGCCATTTCACGCGGAGTTTGTTAAATGGAAAGTACACCGTTTTCATAAAACGAGTAGTTCTACTTCGGTTCTTGTTTTTAGGATAGCATAATTTCGCAAGATAGAAAGAGTTAGGTAACTCACTCGCCCTACCCACTTTTGTTCAAAATACGCGCCTATTACAAACCTAATTTTGTCATATGGACGCCGTTTCACTGACTGATAGTGGCACCTCACCGTTTTGTTGTGCCACCCTCTGGATAGCTCACAAGTTTCAGAATGTAACGTGAAGTTATTGGGTTATGCTATTATTACGTTACTAATGTTTAGTTTATAAGTGCCAGTTGACTTGTATACTATGTATACTATTCCACTGAAGATCCGTCAGCTTGCGATTGAGTTAGAAATTGAAGTGATGCTGGTAACCTTTCGGTTTTCTTGAAATTTAAACTGTTGTGTTCTGTAGATCAATGCGATGAAATTATGTTCTGGTTTATTCATTACTGTCGTGTTGGTAAGACTTCTAAATCAATTCTGAATATGTTTTTGTCTGTGAACTGTAAAGTTACAAACTACCGTCAATTTCCAAGTTGTTTTGATAGTTTGTTGCCATATTAAGATAAGGTCTTGTTTGGGATGAACAGCTTACATCAATCTGCTCAAGTTATCTCATATATAACATTTTTTATTGCTGTAGATCCTATCAATTACTTTTGGAAATCTTTTGTGTTTTGTGCATATTCGCCAGTCCATGACAGTGAGTTCGTAAAATTCAACACTAACTTGGCCTCCAGTTCAAGTTTAATGAGTCCGGTTTGTTTCATTCATAAAAGACAGGTTTGAAATGCAACCTTGAAAACTTTGCCTGGATTGCACGAGTTGACTCCTTTTAGTTTGTTTATTCGGACTAGCAAGGATAAAGTGGATATGAACAATTACCTGTTTACACAGTACGATAAATGCCACCACAGTCACTTCTCAGTTAATTGGCATCGGTTGGCATAAAGCCGAACACTGTTAAGCATATACGAGCGTAAGTTATTTTATTAGTGATTTGTCATTGTTTTACTGCAGTCCTAATTATACTAGAACGGCTTTGTCGCAAGCAAAGAAGTACAAGGAATAAAATTCAGAGGGAAAACAGTTTATGTAAACACTTTTTCCCATCTTTTCCACGCTATTTCGAAGACTGCTTTTCATCTACCTAGTGGTTTTTTTTTTAAAATTTTACTGATTCAGTAGCCGGTTCCACGTTTGCCATGTTGTCTGTGTACATATTGTGATAAATTTAGCATGTTCAAAGTCAATGCTCATTGTCAATTTCGGAGAATTCGTACAGTGCGATTTTCCACTAAAATTGTCTATTTTTAACTCTAAAGCTAACACTATTCAAATGAGTAATGTTTTATCCCCGTTTTAGACATCAACCGACAAACACAAACAATTACAAGAGTTTGTGAGCAAAGAATTAGGGTCGAAATATTAAACCATTTTTCTGTGCATACTTAAAACTGATTTACACAGGAATGCAAACCAAATGAACCCTTTTTGAGTCAAGAAACTTACATACTACCTGAAAAAACGAATGTCAAGATCATATTAATCTGTTATTCCTAGTTTGGATGATCGATAATTGAAATATCTTTAATGTGTGATTCGATATGGTGCGGCTCAATCACCATAGAAGCTGACAGGCACGACTCCTGATTCTGTACTCATAAGGACGGTTTCCAGATAGTCAGAGTATGTTGCATATATTCTGCCCATGTATGTGTACTACGATACTCTGGTGTATGTCAGCGACTGTCCTTACGATGCTTTGATGTTGATAAACCAGTTTGTATGATTAAGGTCACCGAAGATGTGCTACACGAAGTTCATTAACTGATGTTCAATTGTGAACGACATTATATATTACGATAATCAACAGTATTAACGTTGGCTGAAAACCAGCACATAGAGTGGATTCGTGCTAATTGAATGAACATTTCCTTTGGCGTGATGCTAAAAAGTCGGGAAATAAGATTGTATTACTGTCATCGCATCAATTGCAAAACTTTGTGACAGATCCCGTTAACATGTTGCATTTAGGTGGTTATAGGCATATAAACTTTAAACAAAGCAGTAATAAAACGGACAGAGGTACATGCATTTCATATTGCATCTTCAGTACCAAATAACAATAACCAAGAATCATTGAGAACAATTTTGGTTTCAGCGAACAGAACTGTTTTCGATAAATTCTCATCTTAGGCCGGTACAATTATGTATCAAATCAAGAAACTGTAAGGAAAATTATTGATCAAAAATAGTACGAGGGTAAAGCGATTGGGTAAAACACAAACACGACTTCGTTGTGGTTATGATCACAGGAACATATATATGACACTATTAGGTTGGGGGTAAAGAAAATAATATAGCCAATTAGGTGGAGAACAACAACGTAAAACTATTAGGTCCATGGGAGTCTAAGGCTTACATATAATTGTTTTTGTACACACAATGCTGGCTTGAGACGACTAATCACGACCGCCTCAGCGAAACGCGGGAAACGCGGATTAGTGCGACGCATTGTAATCCTAAATGTTGATTCAGGATTAATCCGGTGACCGGTGGCCATCATGTGTTTTGCGATAGACGAGGCCGGAAGTTTGCGTGATCCCGGGACGAAGGGAGTACACTGCGCAGTCACATCCTTAACCCATTTCGGCATATGTTCCTTCATCCTAGAGTTCAAGCACCTATCGGTTCTGTCGATGTAACGTTCACCGCAGTTACACACAACTTGATAAATACAGTGTGAGTTGGCGTCAATAGGTTACTCTCCGTTTATTGAAGGTAACGGTAGTATACGAGTTCGTTCAACGACTACGATTTCAACCGCATTGTATGCTCGCTTAATGGAGTCGACGAGGCGTTTTGTTGTTCGAAGTGAAGAAGTGTCACCTTTGAGTGGTAGTGCAATATAGACCATGGAAATCTCGTCTGCTGCTACACGTTGCTGGCTGTGTCTGTTGATAAACCTCAGCGGATACCCAATATCCTGCAACGTCGTTGTAAGCAATCGGAGTTCATCAGCTAAACATTCTGATGAACAGATACATCTGGCTTGCGTAAAAATGTTCTGACCAATGCTTGCTTGTTCTTCATTGGTGTAAAGCTTGTGAAGTGGGTGTACTGACCAGTCCAGGTGGGCTTTCGATACACACTTCTTTTCACTGTTCCATCATCCTTGCGACCGATGAGGATATCTAAAAACGGTAGGCATCCGTTCTTTTCCACCTCACAGGTGACTGTCAGATTAGCATGACATATGTTGAACCGGTTCACTATCTCGTCGATCCTTTGCGAAGATTGCACAAACACGAAAATATCATCCACATAACGTTTGTACAACGGCAGCGATGCAATGTCTTGAGCCATCCGATTTTCTACCATCAGTATGAAAGAATCCGCTAACATCGGTCCTAATGGACTCCCCATGGCAACCCGGTCTATTTGTCGATAAGGCTCACTCTGAAAACTGAAACTGATATTCTCCATGCACAGCAGTAGAGACAGTTTAAGCAAATCCGTGGAAATTTTTATATCAAAACCTTCAGTTTCGATCAGATTGCATATAAATTCAACTGTATATGTAAGCGTTAGACTCCCATGGACCTAATAGTTTCGCATTGTTGTTCTCAACCTAATTTGTTATTATATTTTTTCACCCCCCACCTTAATAGTGTCATATATATGTTCCTGGTTATTGTTATTTGGTACTGAAGAGGCAATACGAAATGCTAGCATCTACCTCTGTCCGTCTTCTTACTGCTTTGTTCAAATTTATGAAGGGAACCAACTGTTTCAAATTCATATAAACTTTAGTCGTTCAAGCATATGCTTGATACAGTTAGTGCCTTTGATAGAAACGATGCGTCTTATCTTACTAAGGTGCACTGTGTCAAAAGATGTGGTTAATTTTATAACACTAGCTAACTTGGTTCGCAATAAATATGGCATAATTAATCAAGAACACATGTTAATTGTAGAAGCCTAATCGTTTCCGTTCACTGACTGTTTGTAAGTTAGGTACAATGTTTACTTGGGCACTTGCTACCCGTTAATGATGCTTTTTTACTCAAATGTGGGACAGATATTGTTTTCAATTTTTATCACATGTCTGAAATGTATCATAAAATATTTGACAATCTTATCCTCGCTGACTTTCCCGTATCTTCTTACTCATGAGAACAGTATTGACTCGTTAACACAGTAGGTGTAATGATTGCTTCAGATAACGGCCTTAGTGCAACAGGACTATTTTCAAACAGGAAGATCTTTGTAAATTTTGTTCAACCAAGTATTTTACAAAGAAAAACATCAAATGATGACCGTATCAACAAATGTACAAAATGCTTGCTTTATTACTACACATAAAAACAATATATATGAAAAAATATCATTTTTTTTGGGTTTACTCTACAGCGAGCTATGTCCAATATTGATGACTCACCGGCTGATGTTTCGTCAGCAGCTACCACTGCTACCAAAATTGTTCCTATAAGTTAATGATTACGACTCATGCGTTATGAGAGAGAGTCAAAATTTGATTTTTTTTAGTAAATCAATTCATTTTCATCTACTACTCATGATTCAAAATCTTTTTCACAAAACCCTGTTTTCTCAATACAGATTTCAGTTTGGATGCTAAAAAGCTTCTTTTATGATTTCTCTACATACCTGCCTCATTTTATATCTGGATGTGTATGACACGATTGCATTGGTTGATTTCTTTAAGTCCTGAATTTTAGGGAAAATGGGAGTAATTTTCTAAAATTGTATTAACTTACGGAACAAAAATGGTTTGGCTCAGTGTTGTAAGAAGCGATATGCAATCCCAAGCAATTTCAATCAGACTAACGAAGACATGATGGTTCGTAAATAACTAGATGCACTGGTCGTTCCAATAAGTTTACGTGAGTACTGCAATACTTAAAAATGTAGACAATCCATGACATAGCAACTGAGAATAGATATTGTTTGGTAATAAAAAAGCTATCAGATACCAAGTGGCTTTCTCTCCTAATCTTTACATGTTTCCGAGTATAAGGAATGTACTGTTTTTTTTTCTCGAATGTATGCTGGTTCGGTTATACTGAAAATTTCTGCATCATGTTTAAACATAATTAAGCGTAATAACTTAACTATGGTATGAAATATAATGATGACTTGTTGATGATCTATCGTAATACTTTACGTGTATAACAGAATAACCCATGGAGGAACGAGATCTTGTTATTGTTGCCGTTTTTAGTTCACTATATTACAGTGGCAAGGACATCATTGAACTGGATGAATAAAACTCATTATGGCGAATCACTTATCATCAGCAATGTGGTGACCTTGAAGATATCTCCCCTATCAACAGCAGTTTCAATCAATCAACATATCAATTCGATCACAACGCGTTCATACCAATTGGCTAAACTCGGTGTATACATACATTACACTGGACAGCTTAATATGATTCGTAAACTCTTCGTGAAATCAGGTTCAACTACTTCCATTACCATGTAAATAAAACAAAACATTTATTACTGAAGATTCAATTTCGGGAATTTGGATTGTTTCACATTGCACAGTACCATAAATATTCGATCCGAATATAAAGGTTGGTATCGAATATGAGTTGTGTTTACACTAAACCGAATACACCTGAATGTTTCCTCCAATATAAACTAATGATGTATAGGACACGACTACAGTCATGTCACAAGTATAGTAATATTGTTGTGTAAATTTTCATCGTGATTCACAACTTTCAAAACCAGAGGTTCTCCAAAACTTATTTACATTTAAACAAATAAAATGATCTTAGGGACTTACTTGATACTAGAAGATAGGCAAGGAATAAGCTAAGCACAGTTCTCATTTCTGCGATACAAATTTCGACATCTGAACAAAATGTTCTCAGAATTTATAGTCGTTCTTCGCTGTCGGAATGATCAAAGATGGATGACTATGAACTTGTACAATCACTTATCCATACTGAAGCAAGGTTATGACATTTTTTGACGGCTACATGTGTGTACACTGATTTGTGGGTACACTGAACACTTTCATACGATGGAGGATTCAACGTTTGTTCAAAACTGGTAATGACTGGTTAAGTGAGTTATTACCTCACCATACGATAGCACAAAAATCTCGAAAGGTTAGAACGAAAACTCAGAAACATCATCTTAAGTGTTCGCTTATATTTTTTCTGCTAGGATTTCAGATTTTTTGACATAGAACACTCGTTAGTGAACCTTCACAGAATCTGAAGTAGGTGATCGTGGAATTAAATGAACAGTATACCGTGGCTTTCGCGTACACAACACCTGTGCACAGAATAGGAGAGTTTGGCTACCTGTGCGCTTTGCCAGGAGGAGCAGTTATCTACGTAAGAGAATTAAGTTTGACAGATTTTAGCACGAAGGAACCATTTCTGACACGTATGATAGTACTACACGAGCATCTTACCTACGTAGAAGACAGTGACTCAACCTTGTAGCTCGACAGTCGTTGGAAGACACCAGTAGAGGGATATATTTTCCTTGCACGTTTGCCGTGGCCCGTACAGATTATTGTCCATTCTGATTTAATAACTTATCTGACCAGTGTTGCCTATCAATCCTCTCCTTCCTCAAGGATTAGTTATAGTGTCATGAAAGGCAATACACGAAAAGTTTAAAACAGTCAATCCCATACTGAAGTTCAAACAGCACAGTTATTACGCGTAGAATGGTAGATAAACGCATTTCCTGTTGACCCGTCAATAACAATAACAACATCAAGCGCTTGTTCCATATGAAACAGTTGGATAGTTAGCTGGTGGGTTAGGAAATATCACCAAACCTAGGCGCTTCCAGGTTCAGAAAAAACAGCTGATGATCGTACGACGTTAACTTTAGTAGAACGTCTCAACAAACCGCAATAAACTGAGATTAGAATGACATAATAAGACTATGAGTGAATAAGCTGAATTGACGGTGGGGCCAGTGGTCTGAAAGCGTACAGAAACATGGAACACTGGTTGATCGCGTGTTTCTGTGGCATTACCGTTCTCCGGTAACATGAATTTCTAAACCCGTTTAGACAACTGCCCCTTTACTCTGAAGTTTATTTTCTATCTATTTAACTTCCTCTACAATTAAATGCAACTTGATAGACACATTGTGAGGTAGCATCAACACACTACTCCTCTTTGATTAAAGGCACGGGAAATGTCTGTCCATGCATATACACAGATTTCAGATGCGTTTGACGTTATGTTGAGCGAAGTCATTAATATTTGCTCTGCTTGATGCATAATGTAGTCATATGTGTAGAGTAGTTCTCTGTAAAACTTTTCATCATACGGCGCCCAAAAATTTGGTTAGTTGTTTTAAAATATGGTACTATTCAGCTAACCTTTTAAAGTAGCTATTAGATTACATAACAAACTTGATCAAGTTTATTTTCATCACTAGACTGTTTTCTCAACAGATTCGCATGACCAACGGAAAAATAAACAGCTTGTCACAGTATTCAGATTTTGCATAATACAACAAAAAACAAATTCGATGATCTGAAACAAACTGATTGGTTAGGCAGTACGATCGATCGAGTATATATAAAAGGACTATGCATGGAAATGGTAGATAAAGAATACAAGGGTTTCTGGCCCATATTGTGGGTATTTACAGCAAACTGTAAATACTGTCTGCTTGGTCTGTTGGGCTTGGCACACAAGGTCAGCAGCAAACAACAAACTTGGCATAAACTGGCGCGTGGAATGTGGGAAGTGGATGCTGAAATCAACATAGGAAATAGGTATACAGTATTGCAAAAACTGGTAAGATACGAACGTATTGAACAATCATTAATCATATACAAGACCTCTATGACCAAATGTAAAGAGAAGTTAGTGGTGGTAGGTTGTAGGGGATTTTGGTTTTCATACAGCACTATTTCGCTTGCTAAATCAATTTAGAAATATTTCTGAATGGTTGAATTCATTGAAATCAGTCAATCGTGGTTAATATTGCTGAGTAAAAATGCGACGAGATGTACTACAGCATCGTTATTTCGGCACTGTGCATAGTCTGTTATCTGATACAGAAATGAATGAGACAATATCCAGTATCACGCTAATGTGCCGAAAGCGCCTACTAACACAGCTCCTACATACAATAGCAGTCTTGTGGGTTACAACGCAGGATTCGCAAAAAACTACTATCATAAAAGTGCAAAACATGTGACTTAGTTACACAACATTGACCATGTGAGTTGTGTGAAATCTATTTTTAGGACACCAGAATTTCGGAAAATTACGTCCATCGGATTATGGCCGCAAGGCGTGAAAGGAAGACATTGAAACTGCAAAAGCAACTCAACCCAATCAAACCCAAGGCCGAATTTGAGTAGTTGGACTTAGAAACTCAATTTGAAAACCTTTACGATCAATTGAGTGATCTTCAACCATCATCAGCTGTTAATGCTGAGATGCTTAAAGTAACCCTAGTTCAGTCTTGATATCAGTATCTGACCCGAAAATCAATGACTATAAACTTACTGACTAGGAAGCACTTGACTTCACTGAAGTCTCTAAGACAGAATGAGAATATACTAATCTCCAGACCTGACAAAGGCGCTGGAATTGTCCTCTTAGACAAAGCCGATTACTTGAGTAAAATGAATTCATTATTGGAAGATAAAACCAAATTTGTTAGCGTGCAAAACGAGAAGAACAAAACAACAGTTGTTGAGAAGTCACTAACAAAAACACTTAGATGTATGAAGCAGAAGGGCCTGATAGATTCTGCAAATTTTGAAAGAATTAGACCAATAGGCACCGTAATTCCTAGACTCTACGGGTTACCCAAGGTACATAAAAACAGTGTGCCACTACGACCGGTTTTAGATATGTGCAATTCTCTATATCACGCAACGACGAAATTGCTTGCCACGCTATTAGAGCAAGTTAGGAAGAAACTAGCCATTCACAGCTTGAGGGATTCCTTCGAATTTGTTGAAATATTAAAGTAGTAGTAGAATGTATTAGGCAAGCGTTTATTCTCACTTGACGTCACATCTCTCTTCACCAATATCCCACTCAATGAAGCGATTGAGTTTCTCGTACAGTATATTGAAAGTAATAATATCAACGTGGGAATACCAGTAGAAGAACTAAAACAGTTACTATATCGATGCACGTACAACGTTCAGTTTAAGTTCTCCGACAAGATATACCATCGAAAGGACAGAGTAGCAATGGGATCATCACTAGGCCCATTGTTGGCCAATATCTTTATGGCAAAGCTAGAGTGTAGTTCATTAGCTGATCAAATAAAATCACTTACCCTTTACAAGCGTTATGTAGACGATATCATCTGTGTGGCAGATGAATCGAAAAGCCTCAGTGAAATACTGACTCATTTCAACTCTGTGCATAAGAATATTCATTTTATCCTAGAACCCGAATCACCAGCAGGTATAGCGTTCCTAGACGTGCTCATGTCTTGTCGCGAGGATTGCACGACACAACGGAAGGTGTAACGCAAGGCAACTTGGACGGGCCAGTACACAAACTTCAATAGTTTTGTACCAATAAGACAAAAGAGAAACCAAATTCGATGTCTGGTAGATAGGGTCACGAAAATATGTTCGAGCGACAGCGTCGAAGAGGAAAGACAGTTTATATTTGATACACTCGTTGAAAATGGTTATCCGGAGCAATTTATTCATAAAAATATGCTAATAAGCACTAAGTTAGATAAACAACAAACTGCAGACAAAAGGTCTGTTTGTATTTCCTTGCCATTCAAGGGTGACGGTATCGCTGAAACCGTAACCAAGAAGCTTAATGTAGCAATCAATAAGACGTATTTCGCAGCTCAACTACGCGTTCAGTTTGCCTCCACACCAGTATTGCGCCTCCAGCTGAAAGATATATTGCCTGTTCATGCCACCTCTTTTTGTGTTTACCGTTTCGTTTGTTCCTGTGGAACAAGCTACATAAGCCACACAACACGACGATTATCCGAATGCATTCGGGAGAACCAACCGGTGTGGCTGACGCGAGGATCGATAAGGCCCTGTTCGTCTGCGGTCGCTACGCCCTTGATCCAGTTGAACCATCTGATCAGTCAGACCGAATCGTTCAAGACAATCTACCGGATATGTGGGATATAATCGAAACAGGTCAAAGGTCGTATACTATCAATTGCAGAGGCCATCGCAATTCGCCTATACTTACCACCACTGTGAGCTCAAAAACGGCCAGTCAAAACCTTGAACCTTTCATAGCCGTGCACGCAAATCTAGGATAGAATGATCGCATAGATGTGACGTATCTCTCGCAGATTTCGTACAACTCACATGGTCAATTTCATGTAGTTAATTCCCATGACTCAAAATAACATGTTGTGGATGTCAATTTTGTAAAAACCGCTTTCGTGCTCTGTAAGACTGCTCGTGTTTAATTTTTCATGACGATATTAGGCAAGACGTGTGGCTCAGTGGATGTGGTTAACTGTCACTACAAGAGGCGGTCAAAATTGCTTCCCGTTTGGTTCCGCTTGAATCGTTACTTCTTGTTGACAAGAAGGTAAACAGAAGACCCTAAGCACACTGACTGTGGAGTTAATCTCGTGTGAGCAATGGGATACACCTCACCTTCATCCTGAATGCAAGTGTCCAGTTTGATCTGTGCCATGTAAACATTTTTTGTTAACATGATAATTCTTACAGATATTTTGGTCTTTTATTAATGGTTTTTGTCAAACTTTAATATCCTTGGGCTAAGGAGCATACAATCTTCTGAAAGAACTGTAGATTGTTTCTTGGTGAATAATTTTCACACTGATTTGTCGGAGGAGGTGAACCCTACTGTTTGTCAAGTAGAACTCATGAATCGACTCGCTGGATTCCACTGACGTCTTCATTTGCGGACCATGGACCTGAAACTTGTGAAACGCATTTGGAACTCTTCAGGAAGAATTCTTGTCCACTCTGTCGAAAGTGTGCCAGTATCTATTTTTAAATGAGCCGAATCTACGTGTAAAATTGTGGGGAAAATATCTGAGTAATGTGCTCAAACGTTCATGTGTGTATATCTAAGTAAACTCAACCAATTTCTTCTCCAGACTGCGAATTGTGTCTTTCATTTTTCGACGGTAATACATTTTGAAAAGAGTTGTTCCCAAAATAACTCCGAAAAAGGTAGAAGAGAAAACACTAGCTCCCATATTTATAAACTGGCTGATTTCATTCTGGGACTTGGTTCCGAGTGTTTTTGGGGTTAACAAAAGAAGTCTCCCACGCTAGTTGTCAAGGTGATATCAGTATCCACGATCAGTTACTTGTAACGTGAAAGCAACTCAATGACGCGTTCAAGTTATTCAATTACTGTATGGTAAACTAGGTAGCTCCTCAGCATTTCAGGAAGTGATTTCCTAATACAAGTACACCTCTATTTAATGAATGTCCAGAAATCAAGTTGTTTGTTTTCGTCAGAATTTTACTCAACGTAGCACTCAGACAACCACATTTCTTAGTGGACTCAGGCTAAAATTAACCAACCCACTCCAACTATACAAATTATTTTGTTGGTCACACTCAGGGGCTCATACAGAGCTCACGATCCTTTTATAGTCAAAGTTTTCGCTCTAACAGAGAGTGGATGTTCTGAACGGTATTTTGCTTGGTTATATCGTTCACCGGAACATGATCCAGCGCGACTA